>CM021110.1:391287861-391370187 GCA_007115665.2 Sequoiadendron giganteum
GTGGAGAGAGTGGGAGAGACGTAGAGAGAGATTGATAGAGGGAGTGAGAGAGGGTGGTAGGGATTGATTGAATAAGAGGTATGTAGAAAGAGGGAGAGGGTAGATAGAGAAAATTAGAGAGGGTAGGAGAGAGGGAGGGAGGGAGAGCTAAGATGTATAGATAGAGTGAAACTAATAGGGGTTGAGGGAATAGGGTTGAGGGATTAAGATGGAGGACCTATAGGTTTTATGGTTTCTAGGGTATTAGGGTTTAAGGGTTGAGGGATTAGGGTCGATGGTAGAGGGTATTAGGTTGAGGGTATAGGGTAGAAGGTTTAGGGTATAGGTTTGAGGGTATATGGTTGAAGGATTAGGTTGAGGGTCCAATGTAAATGGTAAAGGGTATAGGGGTTGAGGGTTTAGGGTTTAAGGATTGAGGGTTGAGGGATTAAGGGTTGAGGGTTGAAAATTTAGGGCTGAGGGTTTAGGGTTGAGGGTTGAGGGTTTAAGGTTGAGAGTAGATGATTGAGGGTATAGGGTATAGGTTTGAGGGATTAGGGTTGAAGGTAAAATATATAGGGTAGAGGTTATAGGGGTTGAGGGATTAGAGTTTAAGGGTTGATGGTTGATGGTTGACGATAGAGGGTTGAGGGTTTAAGGGTTTAAGGGTTTAAGGGTTGAGGATTAACGGTTGAGGGTTTAGGGATTAGGGTAGATATTTTTCTTGGATATAAGGGTGTAAGGTTTGAGGGATTAGGGTTGAGGGATTAGGTTTTAGGGTAGAGGGTAGAGGGTAGAGGGTAGAGGGTAGAGGGCAAAGGGTAGAGGGTTTAAGCATTTAGGGTTTGCGGGTTGAGGGTTGAGGGTTGAGTGTTTAAGGGTTTAAGGGTTTAGGGTTTAGGGTTGATGTATTAGGGTAGAGAGGGAGGGATAGATGGATAGAGAGAAGGAGATAATAGGAGGGATGGACATAGATATATGAGGGTTGAGGATCCAATGTATAGGGTAGAGGTTTGAGAATAGAGGGTATAGGATTGAGGATCTATAGGGTTTAGGGATTAGGGTATTGGGTTGAGGGTATTGGGTTGAGGGATTAGGGTTGAGGGTACATAAGGTTGAAGGATTGGGGTTAATAGTCCAATTTATAGGTTAGAGGGTATTGGGGTTGAGGGTTTATGGTTTGAGGGTTGAGGATTGAGGGATTAAGGGTTGAGGGTTGAGAATCCAGTGTTAGGTTTTTAATGTATAGGGTAGAGGGTCTAAGAGTTGAGGGTTGATGGTTTAAGGTTGAGGGTGGATGATTGAGGGTCCAATTTATATGGTAGAGGGTATAGTGGTTGAGGGATTAGGGTAGAGATTTTACAAAGTGGCTTTAAGGGTTGAGGGATTAGGGTTGAGGGTAGAGGGTAGATAATTAATGGTATAGGGTAGAGGCTTTAGGGTTTAACGGTTGAGGGTTTATGGTTTAGGGTTGAGTTTTTAAGGGTTTATAGGGTAAATGGTAGAGGGTTGAGGGTTTAGGGTTGAGGGTAGAGGATTGAGGGTATAGGGTTGGAGGATTAGGGTTGAGGGTCCAATGTATAGGGTAGAGGGTATATGGGTTGAGGGATTCGTGTTTAAGAGTTGAGGGATTAAGGGTCAAGAGGGTTGAGAGATTAGGGTAGATAGTTTACTAAGTGGGTTTAAGGGTTTGGGGATTAGGGTTGAGGGTATAGGGTAGAGGGTATAGGGTTTAAGGGTTTAGGGTTTAGGGTATAGGGTTGAGTGTTTAAGGGTTTATAGGGTAGAGGATATAGGGTTGAGGGTTTGAGGGTTGAGGGTTTAAGGTTGAGGGTAGAGGATTGAGGGTATAGGGTTAGGGGATTAGGGTTGAGGGTCCAATGTATAGGATTGAGGGTATAGGGGTTGAGTGAATAGGGTTTAAGGGTTGAGGGATTAAGAAGATATCGGGGTTGAGTTATTAGGGTTTAAGGGTTGAGGGTTGAGGTTTTAGAGATTAAGAGGTTATAGGGGTTGAGGGATTGGGGTTTAAGGGTTGAGGGTTGAGGGTTGAGGGATTAAGAGGGTATAGGGGTTGAGGAATTAGAGTTTAAGGGTTGAGGTTTGAGGGTTGATGGATTAAGAGGGTATAGGTGTTGAGGGATTAGGGTTTAAGGGTTGAGGGTTGAGGATTGAGGGATTAAGAGGGTATAGGGGTTGAGGGATTGGGGTTTAAGGGTTGAGTGTTGAGTGATTAAGACGGTATAGGGGTTGATGGATTAAGGTTTTAGGGTTGAGGGTTGATGGTATAGGGGTTGATGGATTAATTTTTAAGGGTTGAGGGTTGATGGTTGAGGGATTAGGGTAGAGGGTAGAGGGTAGAGGGTTTAAGGGTTGAGGGTTTAGGGTTTAGGGTTGAGTGTTTAAGGTTTTATACGGTAGATGGTAGAGGGTAGATGGTTTGAGGGTCGAGGGATTATGAGGGTATAGGGTTTGATGGATTAGGGTTTAAGATTTGAGGGTTGAGGGATTAGGGTTTAAGGGTTGAGGGTTGAGGGTTGAGGGACTAACAGGGTATAGGTGTTGAAGGATTAGGGTTTAAGGTTTGAGGGTTGAGGGTTGAGGGATTGAGGGTCAAGAGGGTTGAGGTATTAGAGTAGGGAGTTTACTAAGTGTATTTAAGGGTTGGAGGATTAGGGTTGAGGGTAGAGGGTAGAGGATTGAGTTTAGATGGTAGAGGGTTTAAGGGTTGAGGGTTTAGGGTTTAGGGTTGAGTGTTTAAGGGTTTATAGGGTAGAGGGTAGAGGGTGGAGGATTTGAGGGTTGTGGGTTTAAGGTTGAGGGTAGCAGATTCATGGTATATGGTTAGAGGATGAGGGTTGAGGGTCCAATGTATAGGGTAGAGGGTATAGGGGTTGAGTGAGTAAGGTTTAGGGGTTGATGGATTAAGAGGATATAGGTGTTGAGGGATTAGGGTTTAAGGTTTGAGGGTTGAGGGTTGAGGGATTAAGAAGGTATAGGGGTTGAGGGATTTGGGTTTAAGGTTTTGTAAGGAAGGATAAATGTGTGGAACAAACTTTCCTAATTTCAAAACATAGGGAAAAATGTAGAATTTTCCTTTAAAATTCACAATTATATTTCATTAAGATGTACATGAAATAAATAATAGAATAGAAAAATAAACACACACACAATTAGACACCAAATTTATGTGGGAAAAAAATTTTGGGAGAAAAATCCACCACCAAAAGATCAATCACTTGTATTATAGTAAAAGGAATTACATAAAATTTTAGACTCCTTCTAGATGTCAAATTTTATAGAAGCAAACAAAATCTTGATCAATCTCATACACATTCAGCCTCACTATTACAATGCACATTTATAACATATAGTTGCCAAAATTGTTCACTTAGAAATTTTTTATCCATTCGAACCATTGTTCAAATTTTTCCTAGCAGTTTCTTCTATTGTTCAACTATCAAACAGTTCCTCTCAATCAGCTTGAACCACAACAATCAGTTTTCCACTTTAGCAATAAGACATTTCATTCAAACAAGTTACCTTTCTTGTCCATCAGCAATACATATCTCTATCGACAAGACCTGGAGTGTTCAACTAAAATCAGTTCCTCTAGCATCACCAAGAGTCTTACCAAACATGTTCATTGGCAAGACCAATACAATTGGTGATAGTCCAAAAAGTCTTATCAATCCCGAAAGTCATCCTAATGATCTCTAACTTGGAAAATTTGTCGGTGAGAGTCATACCGATGGAGATCATCAGGAAAAGATATATAGTCGACCACATTTATGAAAATCATAGCGGTGGAAAATGTTACTCCAATGGGTTTCGATTAGGAAAGAGTCTCCTCAATCACCTTATCAACTAAAAAAGAACTACCAAAGTGAATTTCATATTACACAGAAGACCCATGTCACCTCAACGACCAATTTCATTGGCTAGAGTCTTACCAATCATGACTCATTGGCCAGACTAGAATTGCCAGAGTAACATTCACAAGTCACTCCATGGACCAATGTCACACTGACTAACTGGTCATCAACCAAAGTCATACTGGAAAAACTCTTCAACTAGATAAATAGCATCGACAAGAGTTCAGAATCTTACATCAACCATTCAGGTCACACCAATGGCTCTTGTTTGCAAGACCATAAAAAAAAGTCTCTCTGACCAAATTACTTCAGTTGGAGCACTTGCCTCACTGAGAATTCAAGAAATAACTCGAACTATTTAGGTTACACCGATGAATTACATCAATAAGACAAAAAAACCTATCTCACCGACCTATCGAGTTCAAGATTTTAGAAAACCAACTACTCATCGACAAGATATCCCAAGTGTGTCACCAATTTTTCTCTATTAGAAGGTTCAGGTCAGTAAGTTTGATGCACATATTTCCAATAGGGTTGAGGGTTGAGATTTGAGGGGTTAAGAAGGTATAGGGGTTGATGGATTATGGTTTAAGGGTTGAGGGTTGAGGGATTAAGAGGGTATAGGGGTTGAGGGATTAGGGTTTAAGGGTTTGTTGATGGTGTTTTTATGCACTTCACACCACAGGTAATACGTAGGTGTGTTACCTCTCCTAAAAGACAATATTCCACAATCAAATTGCAGAACACTATCCCAATGTCCTCGGATGTCAGTTCTTGACAGTGCTTGGAATATTTCAGTTCATTTATGTGATTTTCTAGAATCACAAGGTGGACTTACAGATGAGTTACAAAGTGGTAAAGTTGGATCAGCAAAAGCAGTTTTAAGATGGGAAAGTCATTGTGCATTTGCTGCAAGTTCAAATAGCAGTCTTGAACTCCATTTTATCATTGGATTTAGCTTTATAATGTGCAATGAACCTTGTCTAAGGTTACTAATTAAAAAAAAGGAAAAAGGGCAAGGAAGAGAAAAGGTTCCTGGATCTGAAACTACAAATGAACAGTGACCATGGAGGCTTCTACAGTAGACAAACTCCCTAAACTGGGTTTTGCTTGGCCAAGAGAATCCTATAGTTACACAAAACTAGTGCAATATTCTAAGGACTACATATTTTCAGTTTGCATACACACATCATGAAAATGCAAGTGAATTAAGTTGCAACAATGAAATAAAGAAGCCCAGGCTAACTTTGCATAGTAGCTTGTCATCAACAAGTGCCAAAAGTATGGGCTGGAAATTCATCAAATACTGTAACAACAATGTCCATCATCACATCCATTTAGGAAAATAAAAACTAAAACTAACTTGGAAGGTAGAACCATGCATACATAATGAGAAAGTAACACCCATAGATCATGCAATGTTGCTTTCTATTGCTGCAGAATATTTTTACAACAGCTCTCCAACCCTTTACAAATGAGGGGGAGACCCCCATTTATAGTTTTCCAAAGCCCAAATGAATGGCCATTATTGAGTTACATTTTGTGACTCATATTCAATTACATTAGTGCTTCATCTACTCCATAATATTCAGCAATTTAAAAAATACATCTATTGTCTTTTCCCAATTTTGTCTTGTAGTGACCAGTCACTGTAGAAGTTTTGTCTTCTAGATAATTTCTATTTTACTATAGTTGAAATTGACTAAAAGCTACCTTCTTCCCAATGTAATTTTAACATTCCTCATTGGATCAAATGAAACTGTCGATGGACCCATGGTAGGCTTCTTGAAACTAGAAATGAGAGGTCGAAATGCTATTTTAGGAATGCCCTTTTGGAAATAGTGAATAGGGCATCGCAACCCGGATGGTATCTCCCAGCTGAAAATTTGAAATTTAAAAGGTCAAGGGAGGATAAGATCCAATTTTACCATCTGGGTCGAAGTCCGTTTTCAAATTGGAGGAGCACTTGGACGTTCCGAAGACATGAGCTCAGAATGTCGTTCTAGAAATGTTGTTTTGAAAATGGCTAACAGAGCATGGAACTCCGGATGGTATCTCTCGGATGTAAATTTGGAATTTGAAAGGTCAAGGGAGGATAAGATCCAATTTTACCATCTTGGTTGAAGTCCGTTTTCAAATTGGAGGAGCGCTTGGATGTTTCGGAGACAAGAGGTTAGAATGTCATTCTGGAAATGCTGTTTTGAAAATGGCTGACAGAGCATGGAACTCCGGATGGTATCTCCCAGCTACAAGTTTGAAATTTGAAAGGTCAAGGGAGGATAAGATCTAATTTTACCATCTGGGTCGAAGTCCATTTTCAAATCAAAGGAGTGCTTGGACATTCCAGAGACAAGAGGCAGGAATGTTGTTTTGAAAATGGCTGACAGAGCATGGAACTCTGGATGGTATCTCTCGGCTGACAATTTGAAATTTGAAAGGTCAAGGGAGGATAAGATCCAATTTTACCATCTAGGTCAAAGTCCATTTTCAAATCAGAGGAGCACTTGGATGTTCCGGAGATGTGAGGCCGGAATGCCATTATAGAAATATTGTTTTGAAAATAGCTGATAGAGCATGGAACTCCGGATGGTATCTCCCTGCTGAAAATTTGAAATTTTAAAGGTCAAGGGATCCAATTTTACCATCTGGGTCAAAGCTCGTTTTGAAATCGGAGGAGCGCTTGGACGTTCTGAAGATGTGAGGTCGGAATGCCATTTTGGAAATGTTGTTGGAGGAATGCTACTTTAGAAATATAGTTATGGAATTTTCAAAACTTCCTAAAACTTAATGAAACCTTTTCAGTTCACTTAGGCACCACAAAAAAATCTAAAATCCACAGGAAACCTATCCCCAAAGTCAAAAAATGAGGGAAAAAGAAAATCAAGCAAGTGGGGGGGGCGAAGCCCAAAAAACCCAAGACTTAGCAATTTTTTATTTAAGGGGAAAAGTATGGTCACCCAAAAATGAGACTTTGAAGGGCATGTTGACCAAATGGGACACTAAAAAATGGGCACGCAAAATGAGATAGGAGTAAAGAAGCCCACCAGGATCAAAAAAATAGGGTCCCTGCCTACGGCAGGGCATGTGTGCAAAATATGCACAACAAATGGTGACTCACTGGGGAAATGCTCTAGAGCATTTTGATGACAAACTGGAATCATGAACCCAAAATATTTGGTTTCGACCTTCACACTAGGGAAAACAAGCTAGATGCTCAACCAAAGGATGAAAACCACTAGTTAACCCAACCTTCAGTATGCTTAAAATCCAGGTGTGTGCAATTGCGCTAATTCCATCCTTCAATTTCTGCAAGAACCTAAGCTCCATCAAATTAAGCTACGTAGTTTATTCTAACTACAAAAGCATCTGGGACATTGCCTTGCTGCCAGTCAAGCGTCCATAGCCTCAACAAGGTTGTAGCTATGATTCTCCCAAACATTGCTCTACTGTAGGTCGGGCGTCCATAGCCCCGGTAGATTTATTTGTATACCCCTAAAAAGTTGATTTTCTCTTTTTTTGATTTTCAATATTTTGCTTTCTTTCTTTGTTTCTTTTCTCTTTTCAGTTCTTTTATTTCAACCCGTAAGCAATGAAGCTCATATTGAGGGTTGAGAATCACAGTGGCGCTGGAGAAAAATTTTAGATTTTTTACTTAACTAGACTTCACAAAGGACCTATAGTGACTGTCGGATCTTTAAAATATGTGAGAGATATAAGATTCTAGAATACTTCAGAATTAGACCAACCAACAACTTATCCACTTTGAATCAAACATCTAGATCACTTGATACTAACAGAAGATCCTCACCATCCACTCTGAAAACTTGATTAGAGTTTGACAAAGAAATACATAGAACAACCCCAAGTGATAAGAATGATTGTTGTGCGCATAGATGTGCCAAGCCAAAAGCAAAAAGACCCCAATAAAAGCAGCAGCAAAGCGAGAGAAAACAAAAGAAAACAAGAGAAAATGAAAAGAAAACTTAAAAATAACCAAAGCGGGACAACGAAAGAAGATAGTGAAGAAACTACTCTAAAGCAAACAACCTACAACGAAAAAACTAACCTAAGGAAAGCAAGAAAGCAGAGTATTTACAGGAAACCTACACTACTCAAAATGAGTTACATACAAAGATATTTACAAAGAACTATGTTCAAGAGAGGCCAACCGATACTCTTGACCATTGGATTTTGCAATGCGTGCACAAGCAGACAAGCAATCATTATAGTTCTCAACAATGCAAATTTATTCTTATATTCAAAGGGAATAAATTCAATATGGCAACATTCAAATTCTACCCCAACATCATGAAGAATCAACAATTGAGGAGACTCATTAAACCCATGATTAATCCATGAACATGTCCATTTTTCCTCATTCCCATAATAAAAATGATAAGTGCAGCTATGACAATTAACAAGAGCAAGGAAGGATAAAACTTGGATTTTGTCACATGGAGGTGGCAACATTTGACAATCAAGAGAAAGCACTACATCATCAATCTTTACATCAGCAACCTCGAGTGGGCATGGTGGAGGGTGTAGCACTTCTTCCACATCTTGCATGGGATCAACAATCCCCCTTGGTAGCTCTTCAAAAGAAGTACTTCATCTTGTTGATCTTTTGCAAACCGAGTGTCCACATGATTATTGTCCTCAAAAGGAAACACATTGTCCCACTTCCTATCCCAAGTGTCAAACTTATCTTCATGATGCTCAGTGTCATGGGATGATGACATGTGCAAATCTATCCTATTGCAGCCATCTGAATATGAAGGAGGATCAACAATGATCATGGCAGAAGGACTCTGAGTTGCATCTTGTAGTTGAGCGGGTGCTTCATCTCTGTTGGTAGCTATCTCAACACCCCTACCTTTGTCTTCTTCTCTTTGTTGTTCATGCAACTCATCATGATGTTCACTCATTTCTCCTTGCTCACTATTGCTAAAAATGGAGAAGGAACCCCTCTCCCAATCTGGAAACTCTAGTGCATCACCATTCAGAGGCTCAAGGAGTATGTCTTCATCACTACCATCTTCTAGGATGTGTTCTTCCTCGGCATGAGCATACCTCCACAGTACAACTCCCAATGGAAAGAAGTCATCAATTGATGGTACCTCATCAAGGGGGCCAAAATATACTATGTGATTTTCCTCCAAAGACTCACCATAAATCCTATCGTCCATGGTACTCAAATGCTCTTGAAGAGGGAGAAATTCTTGATGACTGGTGGACAACATTCCAGTTTGATCTACTTCATCACTCGAAAGCTCAAGATTGTATTGTTGTCCTTATTCTATTGCTATCGTAACATCCTCTTGAGGACTACCCCCATTTGAGTCATTACTTGGCTCGGGCTCTTGGTCCTCACATTCCATTCATGAAGCAACTGCAAGAAGTGGTGTGCTTGGATTCCTTGCTTGTTCTCTAACTTGTTGGATAACTTCTTGGCATAGCTCACATGTGAACTCCGAGTGTGATGAATCATGGAGCCTGCACCAATTTGGTAGCATCAATACCTCCAAATCCACCTGAAATTTTAGTTCAAACGAATCCTTAGTTAGCCTTGACACTAGCTCATTATATCTATCCATGATTGGGTTCTCATCGTCATTTGAAATGAAAATATGGTAGTGAAAAGCTGCAACCTGTAGTTGTTCCCACTCCACCAATTCTACATTTTCAGGTTATTGGTCACTATCATTGAGGAAGGAGAGGTCTTCTAGTCTAATTTCAGCTATGCCTTCATCATCATTTTTTATTGTCCCAAGGCTGTCAACCTCTTCCTCTTGCTGATTTTCAGCATCTTCATTGGCTACCCCAGGATACACTACTGCGAACTTGATTGACTCATCCACAACTGCCAATGGCTCCTCTTCCTGAGTTGAGGACTGCCCTTTACTGATGAAGGAGAGGCTTTTCAACTCCATTCCTAGTGAGCCTTCACCAAAGCTTTCTGTTGTCCCAAGGAAATCAACTTCTTCCTCTTGATTTTCAATTTTAGTGTTTGTTGTCCCAGCACTAGTTTGTGGCGGATTTCCTGGTTTATCTTGAAGGTGTTGTCCTCTAGATGCTGATAGCTTTTCTACCATATGGGATGACTCATTCTCCTTGACAATTGGCTGCTCTAACTTGTTCAAATTACCTTTGACTTGGGTGATGATGCTTGCACACGATGAACAAGTAAATTCAGAATGTGGTGCATTGTGAAATCTGCACTAGCTTGACATTAGTGCTTCCTCCAATCTTGGTCCATCTTTGCTACCCAAACATTCTTGAATCATCTCTTCAAATGCCTTGGCTGCCATGGTTGTCAATTCCTCCTCTGGGTCTGCAAGGGCCAAAGGTTGATAGATTTTCCAAAAGGGAATTTCTCCTTGCAAGACTTTCAATTCTGCTCAAGAAGGTTAGACACTCTAGTTCATTTTGCCTGCAAGTGCAATGGATCCTACACTTATCTACCAATGCAAATTTCTGCAATGGTCTCTTCAATCTCCTATTTAATTCTACATGTAGCTGAGTGATGTTGATTTGCACATGCTACTCCATTTCAACTCAGCTGTTGTTTGCCTTAAGAATTTTCTGATTTTATGTTTCAGAATTAAAAGAGATCACTCTATCTCAGATTTCTTCTTTGAAAGTGCTCTTATCAACATTCAACATTCAACTTTGTAGCCTCAACATGTCAAGCGCTCCTTCTAGCACCAGTGCTATTGATGGTGTTTTTATAAACTTCACAACATAGGTAATACGTAGGTGCATTACCTCTCTTGAAAGACAATCTTCCACAATCAAATTGTAGTATACTATCCCAAGGTCTCTCGGATGTCAGGTCTTGACAATGCTTGGAATATTTCAGTTGATTTATCTGATTTTCTAGAATCATAAGGTGGACTTACGGATGAGTTACAAAGTGGGAAAGTTGGATTAGAAAAAGGAGTTTTAAGATGGGAAATTTGTTGCGCATTTGTTGTATGTTCAAACACCAGTCTTGAACTCCATTTTATCATTAGATTTAGCTTTATAATGTGCAATGAACCTTTCCTAAGGTTACTTATTAAAAAAAAAGAAAAAGGGCAAGGAAGAGAAAAGGTTCCTAGATCTGAAACTACGAATGAAGAATGATCATGGAGGCTGCTACAGTAGACAAACTCCCTAAATTAGGTTTTTCTTGGCCAAGAGGATCCTACAGTTACACAAAACCAGTGCAATCTTCTAAGGACTACAGATTTTCAGTTTGCATACACACATCATGAATATGCAAGTGAACTAAGTTGCAACAATCAAATAAAGAATCCCATGCTAACTTTGCACAATAACTTGTCATCAACAAGTGCCAAAAGTATGAAAAGTATGGGCTGAAAATTCATCAAATACTGTAATAGCAATGTCCATCATCACATCCATTCAAGAAAATAACAACTAAAACTAACTTGGAAGGTAGAACCATGCACACATAATGAGAAAACTCAAAAGTAACACCCATAGATCATGCAATGTTGCTTTCTATTGCTGCAGAATATTTTTACAACAACTCTCCAACCCTTTACAAATGAGGGGGATACCCCCATTTATAGTTTTCCAAAGCCCAAATGAATGGATATGATTGAGTTACATTGTGTTGCTTAGATTCAATTACATTAGGGCTTCACCTACCCCACAATATTCAGCAATTTAAAATACATTTGTTGTCTTTTCCCTATTTTGTCTTGTAGTGGCCAGTCACTATAGCAGTTTTGTCTTCTAGCTAATTTCCCTTTTACTGTAGTTGAAATTGACTGAAAGCTACCTTCTTCCTAATGGAATTTCAGCATTCCCCATTGGATCAAATGGTTCTATTGACAGACCCATGGTAGGCTTCTTGAAACTAGAAATGAGAGGCCAAAATGTTGTTTTAGGAATGCTCTTTTGAAAACAGCGAATAGGGCATGGCGACCCAGATCATATCTCCTAGCTGAAAATTTGAAATTACAAAGTTCAAGGGAGGATAAGATCCAATTTTTCCATATGGGTTGAAGACCATTTTCAAATTGGAGGAGCGCTTAGATGTTCTGGAGATGTGAGCCCAGAATGTCATTTTCGAAATGTTGTTTTGAAAACGGCTGACAGAGCATGGAACTCCAGATGGTATCTCTTGATTGCAAATTTGGAATTTGAAATTTCAAGGGAGGATAACATCCAATTTTACCATCTGGGTTGAAGTCTGTTTTCAAATTAGAGGAGCATTTGGATGTTTCAGAGACAAGAGGCCGAAATGTCGTTCTGGAAATGCTGTTTTGAAAATGGCTGACAGAGCATGGAACTATGGATGGTATCTCCCTACTGAAAATTTTAAATTTGAAAGGTCAAGGGAGGATAAAATCCAATTATACCATCTAGGTTGAAGTTTGGTTTCAAATCGGAAGAGCGCTTGGACATACCAGAGACAAGAGGTCGGAATGTCATTTTGGAAATGTTGTTTTGAAAATGGCTGACAAAGCATGGAACTCTGGATGGTATCTCCAGGCTGCAAATTTGAAATTTGAAAGGTCAAGGGAGGATAAGATTTGATTTTACCATTTGGGTGAAAGTCCGTTTTCAAATAGGAGGAGCGCTTAGACATTCCAGAGACGTGAGGCCGAAATGCCGTTCTAGAAATGTTGTTTTGAAAATGGCTGACAAAGCATGGAACTCTGGATAGTATCTCCTAGCTGAAAATTTGAAATTTGGAAGATTAAGGGAGGATAAGATCCAATTTTAGCATCTGGGTCGAAGTCCGTTTTCAAATCGGAGAAGCGCTTGGACATTCTGGAGATAAGAGGCCGAAATGTCATTCTAGAAATGTTGTTTTGAAAACGGCTGACAGAGCATGAAACTCCAGATGGTATCTCTCGACTGAAAATTTGGAATTTGAAAAATCAAGGGAAGATAATATCCAATTCTAGCATCTGGGTCGAAGTCTATTTTCAAATCAGAGGAGCATTTGGATGTTTCAGATACTTGAGCCTAGAATGCCATTTTGGAAATGTTATTTTGAAAACGGCTGACAGAGCATGTAACTCCGGATGGTATTTCCCATATGAAAATTTGGAATTTGAAAGGTCAATAGAAGATAAGATCCAATTTTACCATCTGGGTCAAAGTCCATTTTCAAATCGGAGGAGCGCTTGGATGTTCCAGAGACATGAGGCCGAAATGCCATTTTGGAAATGTTGTTGCAAGAATGCTACTACAAAAAGACAATTTTGGAATTTTCAAAACTTCCTAAAACTTAATAAAACCTTTTTAGTTCACTTAAGAACCACAAAAACATCCAAAATCCATAGGAAACCTATCCCCAAAGTCAAAAAATGAAGGAAAAAGCAAATCGAGCAAGTGGGGGGGGCAAAGCCCAAAAAACCCAAGACTTGGCAATTTTTTATTTTAGGGGAAAAATATGGTCACCCAAAAACGAGACTTTGAAGGGAACTTTGACCAAATAGGACACCAAAAAAGGGTCATGCAAAATGAGATGGGAGCAAATAATCCCACTGGGAGCAAAAAAAGAGGGTCCTTGCCTACGGTGGGGCGTGTGTGCAAAATATGCACAACAAGGTTGAAGGTTGAGTTTTGAGGGATTAAGAGGGTATAGGGGTTGAGGGATTAGGGTTTAAGGGTGGAGGGTTGAGGGTTGAAGGTTGAGAGTTGAGGGTTGAGGGTTGAGTGATTAAGAGGGTATAGGGGTTTATGGATTAGGGTTTAAGGGTTGATAGTCGAGGGTTGAGGGATTAAGAGGGTATAGGTGTTGAGGGATTAGGGTTTAGGGTTGAGTGTTTGAGGGTTTATAGGGTAGAGGGTTGAGGGTTGAAGGTTGAGGGTTTAAGGTTAAGGGTAGAGGATTGAGGTTATAGGGTTAAGGGATTAGGGTTGAGGGTCCAATGTATATGGTAGAGGGCATAGGGGTTGAAGGAGTAGTGTTTAAGGCTTGATGGATTAGGAGGGTATAGGGGTTGAGGGTTGAGGGATGAGGTATTAAGAGGGTATAGGTGTTGAGGGATTAGGGTTTAAGGGTTGAGGGTTGAGGGTTTAGGGTTTAGGGTTGAGTGTTTAAGGGTTTACGCATGAAAACACGTAAGTTGCAAAGTATACATTGGAATACACATAACTCACAAAATATATATGTAAGTTGTAAAGTATACACTTGAATACATGTAACTCATATCTATTGAACCATGGATTTATAATGCAAATATAAACACCATCGATAAAAAAATTTGTATTAACCAAATATCCAAGTAAGCATACATCAATATATGTCGATATAAGTGTAAAGTATAGGTACAAAATAGCCATATAGGCTTAGGAGAATGCCATATAGGCATACAATGTCAAATACATCCAATACAAAATATGTACAAAAATTCCATTTAGGCATACAACAAAGGGCTCTGCAATCAAAATTCTTCACTGTCCATCCCCTCGAAATAATCTCTTTCCCTTTTCTTTTCAATTGGATGGTTATAAGTTCATCACTCATTTATGCTACGGTTGAGGAGTGCTCCTAGTGCTCCTTTTAGTGTTTAGTTCTTCATGAAGTTTTATATGTTACAATAAGAAGTAAAGACATTAATATATAGAAATTACATTATAAAAGATAATATATTTAACAAAATAATCTCATCACCATCTGATGATCACTCTCCTCTAGGGAAATATTCACATGCCCAAGCTGAGGTGTGTTGAAGCCCTGTATAAACCATCCAAATAGAAATTAAACCACGAATCAATAATATAATTCTTTTTCATTAGAACTAGCATCTATAACAACGAATGTAAATTAAAATTTAGTAATTTTACTCACACCTCCCTTGTCAGAGCCATCAAGGATTTTATAGTAGATGAAACACCTATCTCCATTTCCCTCATCACATTCGAATGTGTTTCCACTTACAACAATTTAAAATAAAATGACAAATTATTAAATCATGAAAACTGCAATAGCGATCCACATCATGACTTATAATGTATAAGATAATAAACAAATTTTGAGTACTTACTAAACTATATATTTCTGACTATCATGCTTACTATTTTCCCTATCCATATCTTGTTCGAAAGCACATATTTTAAGGATTTTACCCATAGTAGCAAGCTGCTGAACCGTTTGATAAAAATGATTTCCTAGACATGTACGATAACTGTGGTGGCATAGACAAGGTAGTTAACTATTTGAAAATATTCCTTAAATAAATGGGGTCTTGTGGGTATGGAATTCCATTACAAACAAATGCACATCATGGCATTCCATCACAATAAGACCACATTTCTTTTAGGAATTTTTTTAGACAGTTGATTTCCTTCTGTATGGTATTATTTCTTGCTATTATGCTTTGATAGAAAAAATTTCCAAGCATCCATAGTTTGTTGGAAAGAACCTATTTTAAGCTTTTAGCCATAGCAGCAAGGAAGTGAGTAGTTTTATAAAATGCTTTGGTACACATGTATGGAAAATGTGGTATCATAGAAAAGGTGGTGAGTTTTTTGAAGAAATTCCTCGAAGATATCTGGTCTCATTGTGATGTAATGGTATTCCATTACCATGAGACCACATTTCTTCTATGCATTTTTTCAACCTACTAACTGCATTGTCTATGCTATTGCTTACTATTATGCTTAGATATATTTTTTCCAAGCATCCATAGTTTGTTGGAAAGCACCATTTTTAATATTTTAACCATGGTAGTGAGGAAATGAATTGTTTGATAAAATTCTTTGGTAGACATGTATGGAAAATGTGGTAGCGTAAAAAAGCTGGTGAGCTATTTGAAAAAGTGGTGTAGGTGCACCTTTACAAGAGCATACCTCCATGATGAAAATTTAGGATTTTGAGGTTGTATAGGTATTTTCATGATGTAATAAGGCTTAAATAGCCATTTTTTACTTTATAATGGTGTTTGGTAGTCATTTTAGGCATGAATTGTAAAGTTGAGGAATCTTAACAAAAGTTGTCAATGAATGTTGTAAAAATGCGAAAAGGTGCCAAGTGGAGGAACATGAAGAATCGAGTTAGTTGTTGAGGAAATATTAGGAACTTAGGAGGTTGAAATTATTGGGAAAGTTTTTAAAATATATGATTCATCATTTTTATCTGTTTTTGAAGCATTTTCAAGGAGAAAACTAATAAAATATCATTGTTATACTATTATTTTTTGTGTTTTCTTCCATAATCTACTAGTGTATGCTTTTGTGTAGGTGCTATTGCATCTATAATGTGTGTGAATTGAATGATTTAGGTGTTGAAATCAATTTAAAACTAAACTGAGCATTTAATATTGAGTTTCAAGCTTTTGGTGGCATGATTTCTCTAGGCAGTAAGAAAACAGGGGCTAAGGGTTTGTTTGCCCAAATGAACTAAAAGGTCCATTCCACCTTTTTGTAGCAACTATTTCTTAGTGGAATGGACTAGTATTAATTAGGAGTAGGTTTATAAGGTAAGGGATTGGTTTGGTGAAGTTTTTTGTGTGAATTCTCCTTGTTGCCCTAGTGAAAAACTAGTTTTGGTGCCTTTTAAGCAAGGCTAGAATGATTGAAAAGAGGACATGGGTTTAGAAGTGGATATAATCCCTTGAAAACTATGAGAGTAGGTGAATTGGAGGGTTTTTAGAAGATATGAAAGGTTTTAAGTGGTCAGAGAAGTTAATAAGTGAGAAACCCTAAGTGAAAGATGGTGAAAACTAGTGAAAAAGAGTGATTTTGTGAAGTGTATGTAGATATTTGGGGCATAATTATTTGAGGATGGAATGAGCATGTAAAGGCATAAATAATCATGATTGAATTTATTATAATATTGTGAGAGGTCAGGGCATAAGAGTTTCAATAAGCCAGGTAATTGATTGCAAGGAAAGTGATGGTTTTATGAAAAGGGGTCTAAATGAGAGAGAGGGGACCTAGATATTGAATAATCTGAGATTTTCTTGGATGTATTTTGATTTTTGAAGGTTTCAAGTGTTTTTTGTGTGTTTGGAGAGGTGTCTCTTTGAAAAAGAGTACTGATTATGGCCTAATTGACCATTAAAAGCCATATTTGGGGCAGTAGCTCCAAAAGAGTTGCAAGTGAGTTTCAGATATGTGAGAGCAGGCCATAATGGGTGCCTAGTTTGGAGCATAGAAAAGGAAGTTAACTTCTTGAAAATATTCCTCAGTAAAATGTGGTCTCATGGAATGCCATGACAATAAAATGCAATTCAAAGCTTCTCGTACACTTATTACTTATGCTATGTGAAGTAATTGCATCACTACTTATGTTGAATTTGTAAAAAACTATATTGTAGTTGAAATTTTATCATCTATCAACATCTAGTTATTAGTTATGGAATGTGAAGTAATGCTTTGAGTTTGAATGATGTGCAATACAATGTAATCAACGATATGAATATAAACTACACAAATCTATTAACTATAATTCATTAGTTAAACTCTTTATTCTATTACTTGTATGAAGGTTTGACTAAATCCATTGGCACTGAGAGTTGTTCCCTCAAAACCTCCAATATTAGCCTATTCAACATCCAAAATCACATATTAAAATACCATTCATAAAACAATTCTATTAACATGTAATAAATTTATAATTTTTTACTAGTTACATACCCCAGTGATTTGTGTACTGTAGAAATAAGTAGGTGTAGGGATAGTGATCCATTATCAACACTGTGATCCTACAAGTTTATTAAAATCATAAAACTAAATTAGTTAATCTTGCATTTCAAAATCAAAATTTAATAAATTAAATTCAATGAAAATTGTAACTTTTACTTGAGCCTCAATGCCATATGTGTCATGCAAAATTTCAGCTGCCCTCTCCATCTACATAGTTGCAGGCAGATCTTGTGCAATAGCCTCCTAAGTTTTGGTGGGGTCATATGAACAAGTCGCCCCACAAGATTGAAACACATGGGATCGAAGCCCACCTATCGAAGACTCCCCTGGATGGTGTTGTACAAGAGGGGTAACATGTTGGATGACACTCTACATCAAAGACACTAACTCATTTGACTGCAAAATATGATGAAACTTTCCAATGAAAGATGTATAACTAGATGTATAATCAGGTACTTGTGTATTTAATGTGAAATTTTCTTTTTTTTTTAAATTTATGCCCGACGTTCATTGAAATTGCGATGCTCCATGATTTTTGTTGCTATTTTGACATACACTCAAAGTCAACCATCCCCTTCCATCAATTTGTGGTTTGACATATGGTTAGCCTCCTTAATTTGTGGGCTGACGGGTATATGGTTAGAGTTCGTCAGGGTTCCGATGAATTTTTTTTAATAGATAAAAGTGATTTCGACAATTTATTTATACTTGCAACTATTTTTTGCTATACTTGCAAATTTTCTATACTTGTGACAATTTATGGAGATTCTAGGCTAAATTTTTTTGGTGCAAAATATCAAAATTATTAGATTTTGTTACCTGTCTATGATTAAAAATTATTGGAGTGTGAGTTTGATATTTTTTGAAGATATAAATATTCAAGCTTGGTAAAGAAAAATCATGTCAGATAATATTATTGCAAAACAAAATGAAGAGACACTTGCTAGATTGTGGGCTAGATTGAAAAGAAAGGGTGATTGGAAATTTAATTGTCCTTTTGATAATTGCAAGGGCTTAAAGATGAGAAGAATTTTAATCTTAAAAACTGAGAAACATTGTAGGCAACATGGTCACGTTGAAGGGGGGAATGATTACCATCCATTAGTAAGTTGTTCATTATATGTCTTTATATTGATTGAATTTGTAAATGTTTATATCATTTTAACATTTTATATATATAAAAAGAACACTTGATCATGATCATGGTTTATTTGTTTTGATCATTATTATAAATTTGGGACACCCTATGGCACATGATATGGATTATCATGGCCCAAAGAATGTGGTTTTGCAAGCAGAGGAACACTGATTTATGAATATCGAAGATGAAGTTAATGATCCTATGGAAGAAGATGATCATGTGCCAGAAAACACACTTGAAGATGATGGTACAAGTACATTGATCCATGACACATTTAGTGGCATAGATGATCATGGTGATCGAGATGACTTTGATTATGTTCATGATTTACTTGTGCTTGAGAAGGCATGAGAGCCCCTTTATGAAGGCTCTCAAGCAACTCTTCTCTCCATTGTATTGTTTTTGGTGAACTTGAAGGTTATGAATGGTTTATCCAACATATAAATCTCACGGATGTTAAGGTATGTCATATATGTCATCATTTTTCATCTATTTTTGTTGTTAGTTCATCACTAGTAAATAAAGGATGAAATATGTACCATTAATATACTTTATATTAACAAATTATTTTTTTTTTGTAGATTGATAAGTGAATTTTTGTCACCACCATCAAATATTTTACCTCGCTCATATCGAGATTTATCTGCCATTATGAAAGATATTGGAATGTAGTATCAATAAATAGATGCATGTCCCAATGATCATATTAAATATCATAAACAACATGAATTTGCAATAGAATGGATGGAGTGTCATAACGGTAGATATCGAACAAATCAACTAACAAAAAAGGTGCCTCGAAAGGTTCTTCATTATATTCCCATTATTCCATGTATGCAATGATTATTTAGGTGTGAAAGCTTAGTGCAATTTAAATGGATTACCATGCATGGAATAGAAATGGAGATGAAATTATTCAAATACCTGCAAATGGTTTTGAATTTAAGGACATGGAGGAAAAATGGCCACACTTTAAAGAAGAACCTCATAATATCAAGCTTTCATTGGCAATGAATGGTGTCAATCCATTTGGAGAGCTGAGAACTATTTACTCGGTGTGGCCTATTTTTGTTATCAACAATAGTATTCCTCCATGGATGTCAATAAAGAGGGAGAAAATAATGTTGGAAATGATTTTTCTAGGTATTTGTTTACATCAATTTTGTTTAATGTAGTAGCATCTCATTTGTCTTATTTTTTACATAATGACTTATATTTTTTCATTTAATAGTCATGTACATTAATTTATATATATTGTAGTAAAATGGTTATAATAATTATGTAATGTTTATGTTAATTCAACTAGGTAAGTACCAAGTTAAAGATATGAATGTATATATCAAGCCTCTTATCAATGAGTTACTAAAGTTATGGAATGGTGTCACTATGTATGACATATCTAGACCAATAGGACAAAGACAATTTCAATTCAATGCAATGCTTCTATTGACAATTCATGATGTCCTAGGGATAACACATTTTTGTGGTATGTTATAATGTTCGACTACACTTTAATAATATTTAATTTTATGAAGTAGATATCATGCATGTTTTTAAAATAATCTATTCATTATATATAATTATAAAAATTGACATATTAATCCAATTATATATGATCTTGCAGGTCTTCAAACAAAGGGAAAATTTGAATGTCCAATTTGCGGTCCAAAGAAGAAATCTCATCATTCAAAAAGTTCAAAAAAGAAGGTGTTTGATGAGTATAGGAACTTCCTCCATAGAAATCATAAATATTGAACTACTAAAAAAACATATTTTCAATGGGAAAGAAGAGACTACATCAAGACCACGAAGAATGACACCTTGCCTATGGAAGTTGGAATATAATAGAATTAATCGTCAAGGTTATACATCAGATCAATTTTTTTATCTATCATATATGATATGTTTGGAATTTATATTTTTATATTTTGTTGTATTTACTCATGTTGTAATTGACAATGATTGTTGTTGTTAATTTGTTTAACTTATATGCTTCATGAAGGTCATCAAGGCATTAATGGTTGACTTCCACAAGGACTAAAAAGTTATCCCAAAAAATTTAGTAGGTTGCCCTACTACGAGCAACTACAAATTTTGCATTTTTTTGATACAATTCATATAAAAAAGAATATAGCATAAACGTTAGGGAAAATATTGAATGGAAGGCATGACAAAGAAATTTTTTTCAAAATTTGTAGTGACATTCAGGTAGCCAATCATGTAATGAAAAATTTCATTCAATTAAATAGCGATGTAGACCAAATTAATATAAGTGCCCTTCATTGGTTATTAACAGAGAAGCAAATAAATGCTATAAAAGAAGTCATATGAAAAATTCGATTTCCCATAGGATTTTCTGCAAACATAAAAAATATCATAACAAAGAAAGGTGAATTTGGGTCAGGGATGAAAATGCATGATTTGCAAACCTTGATTTAGGTAATTATTTTGGTATATTTTTATATATTTGTATATTGCATCTACTTTTCAATGTATTAT
Source organism: Sequoiadendron giganteum (assembly GCA_007115665.2). Taxonomy (NCBI): domain Eukaryota; kingdom Viridiplantae; phylum Streptophyta; class Pinopsida; order Cupressales; family Cupressaceae; genus Sequoiadendron; species Sequoiadendron giganteum. The sequence continues at coordinate 391,308,973 of CM021110.1, forward strand.
GTTTACTAGTTTTGGAAAAATAATGAAAAGATCATTTTATAATTGTTGCAGTACGTTCTACCTCTATCTCTCCTAGGCAACTTCGATAGCAATGTCAAGCAAGTTATATATGATCTTGGAAAATACATGAGGTAAGTAGCGATATTTGTTCAATTTGTTTTATAGATCTTATATTTTCCAATTTTTTTACTTGTTATGTAATATAATGTATACTTTTAATAAATCTCATTAATATATTTGCGCCTTGAATCACTTGTAGATGGTTGTCATCTAAATAAATCCATAAAGAAGATATAAATTATTGGAGGAGAAAAATTCCTTGTCTAATGTGTGAAATGCAAGAGTGTCTACCTTCGACATTTTTCAATGCACAAGAACACTAACTCATACACCAAGTTGAGAAGATTGAATTGTGTGGACCTGTACACACAGGGTCAATGTGGATGGTTGAGAGGAACTTGAAATTTTTGAAGGCTTTGGTTAGACAAAGAGCACATTCTGAGGGTTCTATGGTGGATGGATATATGGTATACCAGACCATTGTGTACATTACTGAATATCTTCCTAAGTTAGCAACAAAGATCCATGTAGATCACATTTGGGATCCCAACTCCATTAAAAAATTCAAAGGGGAGTACCTGATGGGGAAAAGTAGATTGAGGAAAGTGAGGTAATTATAAGATGGTCATGGAGATTAATTAGAATAAATTTTACATTTCCTTCAATTTTTTGAAAAGAAACAACAGAGAACTAGTCCAATTGAAAGAATCTTTCACACACAAATAGAAAATTACTGGTACTGTATTACTCCAAAAAATAAGTCTTTCACTATTGAAAAGTATTAAAATATTAAAATGTGTTGATGATCAAATATTACAGTTCAAATTTCATATATATAAGAAGAATACCCAACAACGATGTCTCTTCGGATTTTCTTTTGGCAAATAATTAAACTATTGATCTTAATTAAACAAGTATAAAACATTTTAATATTCTCCTAACATTGACTTAGCCGCTGAGAGATTTTTTAATACTCCTCCAAGGTATGGGTATCCACATCATGAACTGCATTTTGGGCTTCATATTAAAGTTTTATCATCAATTCCATATGTTTGCATGCTCCATCCAATAATATCCCTTTTGCTTTGATTGTATCCAATGCTTCCTGAAGTATCCTATTGAATTCATCCATCTAATCATCCCGTTCCTTCAAAAACTTGTTCTTATCACATAATTTGGGTAATCCCAACTTCACAATATCATCAAATCCTATGTTTTATGAGTGTAAGTCTTCATCATATTTGTCATGCTTTCTCTTTATTGTGTTAATGGCTGAGATGGAATTGGTTTCAGATCCCTCATGTATTTTCATATCATGTCTCTTAGTACCCAATCTAATTTTCACTCTCCCATGCTCAAGAATGGCTTCAAAGTTGTTTTTGTGAACATGACAAAAATCATCAAGGCATATCTCCAGGTTTGTAAATATCTTGTGCAACATCGTTGTCATAGTGTCAAATTGAAGGTCCTTCATATTTTCTTCTAGTTGTTGATGTTATTCTTGCAACTACTCATATTCACTCTACATCTCTGTATAAGTTCTAGAGGTGACCCTCATTCTGGAATCTTTCATGGCAATAATTTCCAAATCTGATTTTTCACTTTTCATTTTGTAATAATTTATTTCTTTCATCAACTGTATTGTTTGTCCCTTGTTGAACTTGGCAATGCTTATGCCCATGTCTATAGAAGCCACAGGGTCGGTTTCCCCAAATTTTACGGTTATCATGTTTCCAAAGGCATTTTTGATATCGATGATCTTTGGCCTTTTGTGAGGTGGGTATAGTGCCCATATCAACATTAAATTTTCATCAAGATTGAATCTTGACGCTATGTAAATTTCCTTCACACCCTTTATGTTTAACTTGTATTCTCCTTCATTGTTATGGAAAAAATATCAAAAATTAAAGAGGCACTGAGGTCCCAACCAGGAAATACTATTACACTAGCCTCAAGTAACAACAGTCTACCCCTTTCAAGGGTCATGTTCTACACTTCACTGTCTATATCATCTTTCAACCTTTTCATCAATTGCTATCCATTTTCAGGGGTAATATTTGGGATAGATTCCCTCAAAAAAATTCATTTGTAATTATATTAAAAATATTTAAATTCTCTTGAGTTGACAAAATCATTATCAAAAATAAAGGATTCATAGGTTGTAAGCCTATCATCTTTATCTACCCCTGATTCCTTGGATACTTATAAATCCTTGTCAAGGATTTCTTCATATTCATCATTCATCATCCAAGAGACTATTCTTAAATGTGATTGTGCTTCATTTTCTCCCGCAGAATCTTCTTCAGATGAATCATCCATTTCTTGCAACCTTTTCTTTTATGCTCTAACTCCTTCATGAAATTTTCTATAACCTCCTCTGCTTCTTTGTCTTCTTTTTTATTAAACACATCTTCCCCCAATATAGGAACATGGGTGTATCCACTAAGGTTTTTATTTTTTTTACAAGAGTGTATGTACCCTTCAGGGTCATAATTTATTCTTTGTGCATACTCCATTGATTTGAATTCATCCAACAACAAAAGATAATAAGATCATTTGTAGTGGGATGTTAGGTTTTCAGGTACACCAATTATAAATTAAGGTTGTATACCGTGGTAGTTAACTAATTATATGTCATTTGTGAATTTAATTTTTTTTTTATATAGTTGGTCAATAGTTTGATGTAGTACATTTGTATGTTGCAAAATATCTTGATTTGATGACACTATGGATTGAATGATGTCAAAAATCTAGACATGAATTAAGATAGGAAGGTATGGCTTCATTGATTAAAGAAGCTCATCATAATAGAGATTCCAAAGTTACACCAAGGGAAATTGATTTAGCATATGGTTTAACAGATAAAAAGGCACATATAAATATATTAATCACCCATATTATTTAATTATTTTTCAATTATATTGATGTATATATATGTTGATTTTATTTTTCTTTGCATACATTAGGCCAAGAATAAATATGTTTATCAATTGACAATGCAATAATTTTTACATGTTTGACATATTGCAAGTGAAACACCACAAGGCTATGTGGTGCAATGGTCATACATTTTGAATCAAAAATTTGGATGAAACGAAGAAAACTTGTGATTCTGGGATAGCTGTAATCTTGCAGGTGACTAATGTTTCATCTAGAAGAGACATACATCTAGAAGTCTCAGAAAATTGATACAATGGGATTTTGGATGATATAATTGAGTAATTCCTTAAAATTAGTTTTATTCATCATCCAATGGTACATGCTATGGTTGAATGAAAATGATCCCGAGAGAACTATGATTGAACATGATAATTTATTTACCATGGTTAGCACAAGGTCAATCGAGCTAGTTGGAAATGAGCCTTTGTTCTTCCAAGCCAATGTGAGAAAGTATTTTACTTAGAGGTTCTAGGTAAACCGGGTTGGTCATTTGTTGTTAGACATGATCCAAGAGGAAGGCCAGTAAAGTATAATGTGGTGGAAGAAGAAGATATCAAAGAACTAGAAGATGATGTAGGAGTTAATTTTAATGAAGATGACATCCATGTGGATGATGACATTATCGAAACTGATATCAATGATGATGATGATGATATGACCAATCCTTACAATGTCGAATCTGGATTGGATGATACAGACAAAGAGTTAGATGAAGAATAAGATCAATGAAATTGAAATGTATGAGTTATGCGACTATATTATCTATTTGATATTGATTTCTTGATAGAATTATATTTGACTTATATGGTTACATAATTAATTCATGATGTACTTTTTCATGTTGTTAATTCATGATGTTACAACTATTGTAGCTCTCCTGGAAATTTACATATGATCAAATCCTAATTACTCTATGAATATTTATGATTAGATATTATTTGATCATATCTTTGGTTATTTCATTCCCAAAAAATTAGCATTTCCTCATGTTGACCCCGCATAGTGACATGTGAATGGGGCCAACGTTGAATTTTTTTCAATTTGTGCTTGTATGGAGTGAAACTTGACATGGTTAGCGTAGATGCACACATTGACAATATGGGAGGGTTTCAAGACTCAAACATGATGTCATGATATATAAAGGCATCTCGTCCTTCCTAATAATACAAGTTGCTTTATTCTTCATCTCTTTCATATATTGTTCTTAGCATTTCTTTGGTTAATGGTTTCAAAAGATGAGGCTCTTTGAGCCTCACCTTGGATCTATTACACATTAGTTTATTCATTTTCATTAGCAATGAGTATATTTTGTTTATGCAACCTAAACCACAAGTTTTATCACTCTAATTATAAAACCAAGTCAAATTAATCCCTAACACCTATTGGAAAAGTTAAAACATGCCTTTCTTTCAAATTCAAAAGAACTTATAAACCTTTTGAAACCACACATGCATGTCATGAAAGTGTATGGTAATCCTACTTATAGCGGAAGTTCACATGATAAGCTAACCAATGGAACTATATTGGAGGATAAACCCACCTATGGAATGAATTTAAGAGGTAAGGGATCCCTCCTAGTGGAATTTTGAGTCTTGGATTAATCCATAGTGCTAAAAATAGCTCTAGTGTTCTTCGCTTGGTGTTATATTTATCTCTACCATTTCCCATACTTAGCCATTTCATCATCCCTTTTCCCAAGCTATTTTTATCATAATATAAACTTGGTCCAATCTTACATTAGCCCCTTAGGTAATTATCCATTTCATCCAAGTTGAATGGAACCTTTTGTACCAATGCATCTATGTTTCCCTACCATAATGGATCAAGACTTGAAATCACCTTAACAATATTCTTTATGTCATAGAATATCTATGAAGTTCCTTTGGCATGCTTTAGATGTGTCAATATTAACTAGATTCAATATATTAATTTGAAAGTCTCTTAACACATTCCATGACTAGAAAATGACTCATTTGGATTAAGGAGTACTTTTCTAAACCATTCCTTCATATTCAACAATCCCTTCTCACACCCACATCATATTCATATTCATGTTAGTTGTAATGAGTGTTTTAAACCAACAATCAATGAATCATAGGATAGAAGAAAAATCGTTATGCACAAGGATAAGAATGAAAGAGACTGAAAGATTCACTAGATATTCTCCCCATTATTGTAATAGACCAATGTTAAAAAACAAGTCATAACAAGAATAGGAAAAAACAAAACTAGGAAAAGAAACCTTGTAGACTACATTAATAAGACATTGATTGCAAGCATTTCTTCCATGATTTTAAAATGATAAAATATCAGATAACTCAATCTTTAGTCAAGTAGTATTTCAATAACTGATTCTTAGACATTCATCATGATTAAACATCACATATCATAAGCCTTTTTAACAATCACTAGGAGTGTAGATAATATTCAATCATGTCATAGGAAATAAATTATCAAAAATTATAAAGAAAGAGAAAACCAACTATATAAGCTCAGGACAATATCCAAATGATCTTGAGAACTGTAGGGGGGAAAATGGACTACGCATTCTAGAGCAATCAAACTCATTTGAACAATAACTTTTCAAAAGATTATTCTCATTCTGATAATCCTTTGGCTCTTCTCGACCCTGTTTTGAATGGTAATAGGCACTTGAGGAATGTGTCATTTGCTACACTGTGTATATCTTCTCATAGGTTGCCAATTCAAGCTTCAAGCAATCGTTTTCCATCAACAAAAAGTTTTTACCTGTCCACAAAAACCCTTGTTAGGGCCAAGAAAATTCCTTTTGACATTTTCCATTTAGATTCTTATTCTAAAGACCGTGACAAGAAATCTGAGCTAGATAGTTTACACTCAGATTCTTAATCTAAAGGAGAAACTTGATCTTAGGTAGATGTGATCTCTAATCAGAAGCTTCCTGTTTATTTTCCTAACAGTATTATGATTCCTCATGAAGCTTCCTTCATTCCAAAGGTTTCAAACTAGCATAAGTCAAAATCAGGGAATGAAGCATTATGTTCTATGGTGGATACGTCGGCTTCATTTCCCAATAATATTGCATGAACACATGTAGATTGTTATCAGGTTTTGCATCTCCAACTCAAGAATTCCCAGAATAACAACAAATTTTCAACACAATCACATGCTACGTTCCCCAATAATATAGCCAAAAAACCCCAAGCTAACAACCATATTCAAACATCTCTTAGATCAGAACATGATTCCTAACAAGGTAAAGTTGATTTATTCAAAGAAAAATTGTTTGAATGTCCTTGTTTCAAATAATTTCATGTAAAATGTAAATCAATGGTCAAATAGGGATCAAAAAGGGAAGCAATGGATTTGTGAAAAAAACTCCTTTCCTCATTCTTTGAATCCTTCTGATTCAGATGATGCAATTAAAATTTCATTTCCTACAGAGTTTTTACATGCTCAAATTCAGGATCTTAAGGATCATGCACTTATCTGTATATTTTTGAATTATTTACGTAATATAGAATCTTTGAAAGATCTAGTTTTCACTTATTGGGATGGAGCAAATCAAGTGTTCTACATAGATCAAGGCAGTGGTTTCTTTTCTTCTAAAAAATAGAGGGATCTAATTCTTGGTGAAAAGGCATGGGTTTTTGAAGGTAATGGTTTATTTACTCAAGCTTGGGTTCCAAATTTTGATCCCCAAACTGCAGTAATGCAATCTATTCCTTTGTGGGTGTAGCTTCCCTCTCTTCCTCTAGAGTATAGGGAGCCTCCTCTTGTGGAAATAATTTCTAATAATGTTGGGTTTTTTTCCTCTCTTGATATGGATTTTTTTTAAAATCCGAGAAAGCCAAACAAATTATGAGTTCTTTTAGTTGTTCTGGAACCTTTACCTACTACAATTTCAATACATTCAAAAAATGGAACCTTCAAGATGTCATTACTCATTGAAAACTCTCAAAAAAATTGTCTTACTTGTCACCTCCCAGAACATTCTTCATCTCATTGTTCACAAAAACATAGTTATTCAAGGGATCTCACCATTATCTAATCACATCTTGCCAAAACATTACAATCTGGAAGTCATCCCAGCTGGACATCAAATCTCATTAGATATAGTAGGTACTAATGTTCAAAAGAGGTTGGTATGTAATGATGTAGAGGCAAGAAAGGGTAAATCAATTGTGCCTAAACACTCTACCACTTTAAAGATATCTTCTCATCACTCAATGAATTTTCTTATGAAAGAGTTATCTGGGATACTACATAATGGTAGGGATCTCAATTTTTTTATAAATTTTCCTAAGGGTTGGCAATCCAATTCAAAATTTTGGCCTTGGGAAAGATCATTATGCTTATATACTCCTAATATTACATTATGTAGTAAGAAAAAATTAGATGGAGTTGTTTTCAAGTTGTTATGGGAAACTTCCCAGTTTCCAAATACCAATAAGCATAAGGTTTCATCAGTAGTTTCTAATTCGGTGTTTCCTTCTCACTCTACAATTTGCAAGGAAAATCTAGTTTTAAATGAGTTGGAAACCATGAATGATCAAGATAGCTTACATTTCTAGACAAATAGTTTTGTGAATATGGTAGGTTCAAAACTTTTTGATGAAATTATAGAGGAAGTAATTAAAGATGAAGGAAAATAACTACAAGATAAAGTGGTAATAGTGAGTAGTGATCTTGAAAAAAGTGATTCTAAGGAATTAATGGGGTCTCATTTTGATTTTTTGAAACAAATTTCTATTATTCAAACTCCTATTTCTTGTACACTAGTTAAATCTCCTGCTAAGAGAGGTAGCAATTCTAATGCAGTGAAATTGCAAGAAGAAATTTAATCAGGCATGCAATTAACCTTAGATGGTAACATAAATAAAATATTTAGGGGAGCAATATGCTCTCCTCAATCAATATGAAGATCATTTCTTGGAATGTAAGCCCCTAAAAAAAGAGGCCAGTTTAAACAAAAAATCTATTCTTCAAGGGTTGATATAGTTCTTTTACAAGAAACAAAGCTATCTAAAGAAAGTTATGAAAGTATAGTTGCTAAGTGGTCTAATTGGAATTCTTATCATTCATTAGCTTAGGGTGCTTTGGGAGGTCTTTTAACTTTATGGAATTCTCAAACAGTTCATATGGAGACCATTTCCACCACAACACATTGTAAATTGGTGCATGTTACCCATTTTGATTTAACATTCTTATTGGTAAATGTTTATGCACCAAATTCAACTGCAGGCAAGCTAAAACTCTGGAAAGAGATCAAGCTGAATTGTCATCAATCTGAAGTAGAATAAATAATCATAGCAAGTGATTTGAATGCTATATTGTCTTAGCATGAAAAGAAAGGAGGTATTATTCTACCTCGTAAGTCAATTGAATATTTTAGCATGTTTATTCATGATAATGCACTATTAGATGTGAAACCGTAAAAAGGATTGTACACATGGACAAATAAGAGGCGGGACTTTCTACAAATTGTAGTAAGATTAGATATATTTCTAGCCTCATCAAACTGTGTAGTTGATAAGTTTGCATATATGTCACATATTCTCTCCTGGCCTAGCTCTGATCATTTTCCTATCTTATTAAATATTGAAGCCTCCTCATCTCCTAAAAGGTGGATTGCTTCATTTAAATTTGAGTCAATTTGGCTTAGACACAGTGATTTCTTTCCACTCTTGAGAACATGGTGGTTTCAAGCTCCGTATGTGATAGGTTCCATAATGTTTAGATTTTGCAAAAAATTGTAGTTTCTGAAAGGTAAAATAAAACAATGGAACATACATGTATTCAATAATATATTTCATCAAAAATAACTTGTGTCGAATCAATTGGCCAAAGTAAATGAGGAGATTATAAGTCATGGTTTAACCCCACAAACCTATGACCTCCAAAAAGCTTTATAGGAAGATTGGGAGGAGTTAGTGCTACGTGAAGAGTCATATTGGCATCAAAATTCACATGAGTTGTGGCTTAAAGAGGGTGATAAAAATAAAAAGTATCTCCATATGTCAAATCAGATAAAAAAATCTAAGAATACAATGTTCTGCATCTAAGAAAATTCTTAAAGTAACTGGTTAAAGATTGAAAGTGAAATTCATAAGGAAGGCATAAACTTCTTTCCAAGTTTATTATCTTCACCTAATCAGCAAGTAGATCTGCATAAAGCCGAAACTAATGAGTTTTTGCAATCAATTCCAACATTATTCACTAAACAAGGTAATGCTCATCTTAATAAACCTTTTACATTGGAGGAAGTAAAAGTGGTTGTTTTCTCTCTTAAAGCTGACAAAGCACTAGGACTAGATGGATTTACAACACTATTTTTTCAAAAAAATTGGGATTTTATAGGAGGTGAATTGCACAAAGCTCTGGAAGAGTCCCAAACTTCCTCATCAATGCTTAAACAATTTAGGGTGACTCACATTGCTCTAATTCTGAAAGTATACGATCCTAAATATTTTTCTGAATTCTGACCTATATATTTGTGTAACATAATTTATAAGATTTTTACCAAAGCAATCTATCTTTGCTTGGTTCCTCTTATCCCAAAGATAATATCAAAAGAACAAGGAGGTTTTGTCCCAGGCAGAGAAACATCGAAGGGTGCACTAGTGGCTCATGAGGTCTTACATTCTATAATGGAGCACAAAATACCTTCTTTTATCATCAAGATTGACATCATGAATGCTTATGATAAAGTGAATTGGGTTTTTTTGATGCAAGTGTTGAGAAAGTTTCACTTTTCAGAGAAGAGGTGTAAATGGGTACTATCTTGCTTAAGAGGAGAAAAATTTTTAGTCTTAATTAATGGCACATCCTCGGGTTTTTTAGTTCCACTCAAGGAGTGAGGCAAGGAGATCCCTTATCACCTTTTATATTTATAATATTAGTTGAATCTCTTAGCAGGATAGTGAAAAATATCATTCTCTGGAAAAGTGGAAAGGTATTGCAATCCCTCAATCTCATTTGTCAGTAACAGACTCTTTGTTCATTGATGATACATTATTATTTAGTGCAACTAAGATTCAAGAAGCCATGCAAATGAAATATGTTTTAGATAAGTATTCAAAAGTGTCAGGACAAAAAATAAATGTTGAAAAATCAAAGATATACGCACTTCATCTCAAGATAGGCCTTCAAAAGAAAATTATTAAGATCCTTGGTTTCAAACAAGTAGATTTACCACGCAAATATCTTAGAATTCCCCTCTTCTCTGGAGAAAACAAAATTTATTACTGGTCTACCATTATTCAAAGAATCCAAAAACAAATAGCCTCCTGGAAGGGTAGATGATTTTCTTTATCAGGTAGAATCCTTTTGATAAAATCAGTAATTTCTGCCATTCCCAATATTTTGTGTCTGTGTTAAAGGCTCCAAAATCAATAGTATTGTTAATTCAAAAGATAATCACAGATTTTTTATGGAAAGAAAATATTGATGATAAAAATTAAATTTCTCTTTTATCACTTCAAAATTTGTGTATTGAGAAATCAAAATGGGGTGTTGGTGTTCATATCTTAACAACTAGAAATTAGGCTTTAGGGGAATAACTAGTGTGGAAAATGTATGTTAGATTGCAGGAAAAATGGTGCTAGATCATGCAAGCTAATTACCTAGATAACTTGAAACCATAGAGAATATTTATGGTTTTAAACCCTCCACAAGGATCAGTAATGTGGAAATTCTTAATTTCATGTAGAAAACTAATATTGCCATACCTCACCTGGGAAATTCATGATGGCTCAAAGGAGAATTTTTGGGAAGATTCATGGGGAGGTCACACACCTTTACAATCATCATATAATTTGTGTGATGTCAAAATTCTTCTCAGTACAAGTTGAGGGGTTAAATTTAATGATTATTTTTGACAACATAGAGGTTAGTACGAGGAAGGTCAAGTGGAAATATTTTTCACAAATTGATAGTCTGATAGTTCAAAAGAAAGAGCTAAAAAGTATTCTAGAGCAATGAATAATATTTTTTTCACAAAGCAATGACAAATTGTTATGGGAACCATCAAATTTTGGAAATTATGAATTAAATTGTGGTTACAAGGAAATATAAAGTCAAGGTGTTTCAATTTATCCTCAAAGAGCATTGTCATTTTATTGGGACCCTTTAGTACTACCAAAGACAGGTTGTTTCTCTTGGTTGGCTATTAAAAAAAGGATCCTAACAAGTGACAGATTAGCCAAACTTGGAATAGCAACACAATTTAAATGTGTTTTGTGTGAAAATGAGAATGAAGAATTAAATCATTTATTTATTCATTGCCCTTTTGCCTTCCAATGTTGGTCTTTTATTAAAGAAAATTTGAATTGGTTGGATCCTCTTCCATATAATCTATGGGATCTATTTGCGAGTTAGCCAATATTGTATAAGTCAGCATTATTTTCTTGCATTTGGAGGGTAATTCATTATGTTGTTCTATGGTCCATTTGGTGGGAGCGAAATCGAAGAATCTTTAGGAATGAAAAAATGTAGATAGAGAAAGTCATCCAAAAAATAGAGTTTTTAATAGAAGAAATAGATAATGCACATGTTTTAAAAACAAAAAATGTAAGCTCTTTGTTTGTGGATCGGGATTCAACATCCATGAAGAATTGGATCTAATTAGTTCTTCCATTCAAGGGAAGTTTGCATAAAAACCCATTACCTAGAGTGGAGAGAAATAAGATACATTGGTCTCCACCTTTGGAAGGTTTCTATTAGATGAATTTTGATGGAGCCTCACATGGAAATCCATGTATGTCAGGTGTTGGAATTGCAATAAGAGATCATAAGGGATTTTTAATGTCAGCAAAGTCAATAAAATTACCGAGTGGTACAAACAATCTTACAGAAGCTCAAGCTTTATTTCATGGCTTGCAACTAGCACTTGATTTACAAATTAAAGATTTGATAATAGAGGGAGACTCTTTAATCATTGTAAATGCTTGCAAAGAAAGTAAAATCATGTTTTGGCGAATCAAATATGTGTTGGATCAGGTTTGGTTATTGTTGGACAAGTTCAGAAAAATACAGATAAAACACACATACAGAGAGGGAAACTTAGTGGAAGATAAGCTGGAAAATTTTGGGTGTGATCAAATATAAAAAGAGAAACTTTATGGTAATAATGAAGAAAAAATGATCCAAGACTTACAAATTTTAGTTGAACGATAAATTATTGTATAAATTGTAAAGTTTGTAAGAACATTCAAATTATAATAATACACTTTAAATCACATGGTTAATTTTGATATGAAGTGTTAAGGCTAAAATAATAATAGTTATCACTTTAGATTCGGTGAGTTAGTATAACTCTGATATGGAGAGATTGAGGAAAAAGAAGCACATCAGTGTGGTTCTAATCAAAGCAGATTTTGAATGTAAGCAAGCATTATTGAGATTGCATTAGCAGATAGTACATTTCCATGTGATAAAATTGACAAGCACGTGGATTAGTGCATCATTGTGCCTAAGTATAAATATTCTCACAGAATGGAATATTTTGCACATCTTGGTTTGCTAGAATGGAAATTCATTTAGCATGATTTAATCCTTGGGGAAACCACCTCACACGAATAAATCTATTGGGGATCAGAATTATAAAATAAAATTTCATCAAGTCCAAGCCGACCGTATCCAAGGTATGTGTTACTCTAACACGTGCCGGTTCTTTCCAACTATTCACAGGATTGCAAGGATTTTAGAGTGCTTAACATCTATTCTTGAGTTGCCAGAGGATGATATGGCATGTGCTATGAATCAAAAAATACATGAGGTATATTAGAAAGAAATAAAGCTGGGAGATAATATTTTATTTCAAGCGTGTAAATGGTAGAATAACATTGTGGATCTCAACGGGGTTAAAAAAATAGTTAAAAAGAAGAATAGTTGCATGGCTATAAGAAGTAAATTAAACATACTATTTTGTGTCAATCACATTACACAAATATGGATCTTTGATGGCGGGTTCATATTCAAGGTTAGCAGATTTCTAATAAGAGATATAAGGTTTTATGGATGCAAGCCTAACACTTTCAGGTATTTTTCATAACACAGTAAAAGGTTGTTCCACATAGTTTTACAAGTGATGTTTCAACAAAGGTGAATGAATATTTTGTAGACCTGATTGTTGATAATATTTTTATCAAAAGATATCTATGTGCTACTATCTACTTTTTTCTTCCTTTCATTTGATATTCCTCTATTTGTATTATTTTTTTTGTTTGCTCAGTAAGAGGTTCTAATTGCATGACTTATGTCATTGATTATAGATTAATCATAAATACATAAGCCTCTTGTTTTTGACAAAATTAGTGTTGGGACCTGATATCTCAAGGGACCTGTATAAGTGTTGTGCAAGCCTCTAGAAGAAGAAATGGAATTCATTCCAAGGAATTATTGTGCACCTTTTGAAGTGCAAGCATGGGAAATATATTTCTCTAAAGGGTTGGGTAAAGAGCAATTGTCTTACATTTTTTATTATGACTACATTCCAATTTATAAAAGTGTGAAAGACATAATTGGAGATGACATTTTGCAACCTTCAACACAAAGGATAATATTTTCGTCCAATTTAGTATCTATTTTTGTTAGTAATGTGATTGACTTGAACCCAAATATCCAAGATTTTTAAAAGATATCAGACATTGTTATAAAAGAATTTTTCCTGCAAGATAATGCATTACTAACAAGCATTCAAAAATATGATTTCTGGTCTAGAGAAGCATATGTTGGAAGAGGCTTTCCAAGACATTTTTTCGCATCATAAGATAAGCTTCTGAAATATATATATAGGAATGAGACTATCACTGGAGCATAACACTTCAAGCTACTTATATAGGGAGCTGAACATGTATCAAATTGAATTGGGCAATGAAATGGTAAGAAGATTCAAATTGAAATACCATGTCATTTCTTTCCTACTTACTCATCACTTCCATCAAGTATCAATGCTCAAAATCCCAAATCAGATTCAACAAGGAGATATCCAAACTAAAGAATCAAATTCAGTTGTAGGGAACACCAAAACAAAACCAGTAGCACAAATAGGTTGTCCAATTCAAGGACCACTATATGTGCAACCTCTTATGAAAGGGAACTGACCAATAATACCATATAAATGTCACAACAGATTCAAAGATTCCACCTTCAGATCAGTTCATGTGCAGAGGTGGAGAGGAGGCCAATTTCTCGATCCAAAAAATCTGAGGAGAAGAAAAGAAAGCATATAATTTTGGTGCTAGATGATAATAGAATTTTTCTCCTTTGTAATAGAAATATACATACTTATAGCTAGAATGGACTTAAGTTTTAAGAATACTCTATGACAAATCTGTCAACCTAATGCTAAATAGTGCAGTTGACATTTTGAATATGTTGACAATTATTTATCACAACAAACTATCTATTATGAATTATGTAACCTATATTTTATTATAATATAAAGTCGACTGATATGCATTTTATTTATTAAAAAACTATATAAGCTCAGCAAGCCACCATACAAAAATTGTATTTTGTAGAAAATAAAATAAACTCTATGTTGACATAGCATATATATAAACTACATATTTTGAATTTTGGCCTCGCGCATGTAGGAGCATGACATAGCATACTACAATAAGACCCTAACTGGAGAGTTGTGCCCAGAACCACTACATACATCCCCTGAGTGGAGAGTTGTGATATTTCACTGGATGACTACTGCAAGTCCATTGAGTCGAGGAGGAAGACTAGGAACCATTTGGTAGGAGGAAAGCCAGAGTGAGAGGTGAGGGGACTCAGAAAGGGAAAATCGACCAAGGGACAATGACTGTAAGTGATTTTTCACCCACATTTAGAAATCTTGTTGCAAGTATAGTGATTTAGATTTTTTTTGTTCCCATTAAGGTGTTACATGCTATATTTTGGTCAATTCGAGTGAATGACCCATTGACAAACCCAAGTACTACCTAGTACTGGTGTCTAGCTAGTTTGAATAACCAAGCTTTGAGATGTTCAATTAGTTGGATGGCTATTTTTGGCCTATGAACTATATTTTTTGTATTTTTCTTAGCATATTTTTCTACTATAAGATTGAAAGGAATTCCCATCACATGACAACACACGAAATTCACTAGAGTTCAAATTTCTAAACTTCGATGAAATAAATTTACATATTGAGGTCCACAAATGATCAAAGGGTTGAAAACAATAAATGTTCTATGAGTGCAATGAAAAATTCCTAGTGCATGTCCATAAGAGAATGTATAGAAGTACATGATGCAGAGTTAGAGGAAGGAAAAAAACTCACACAATCTCATTTGACAAGTCACAAACAATCTTGAACTTTCCTTCTTTTGACACCCTTATTCAACTATATTTCCCTTCACAAAACTCAACACAAACACTCAATTTTTTCTTTAGAGTTCCAAACCATTACCAGACCTTCAAAAACCTTAGTCAACTTCATCTTCATCAAAACAAACAATTACCTAGTCTGCCCTTTCATTTTACTATTAACTCTCTTTATGACTATCCTAAATCTCACAATTTCAACTCAACATAAAGTAACTTGACCCAAAAAAATATTTAGGCTAATATAGACCACATAATTTCCATTACATTTCACTTCAAACAAATGTAAACCATCTCCCATTCTTTATTCTTGACAATTTAACAAAATTATATACTGTACTTTCATTTTAGTCTCCAAAATAGGGCTATTATTAGATAGATCAGTCAAAGCAATGGAATTTTTAACTTCATGCTTACACAAAACCTTATATCAAATCAAATCAAATTATACCTTGGTAATCTCTTAACCAAAACAACCAAGAACTCACACTTAATCATCAAAAGCCCTTAAAGTTCTTACTATCACTGGTTCCTTCATACCCTGTTTGCAATGCTTGTAGGTCTTCCAAACTATCTGTTAGGGCTTCATTCACAATCTAAGAACTATTACACAAGTCTATCGACACTTTTCAATTCCCTCATTTCATATCTAAAATATATTCAAAAGAGGTATCAAAACCTTTACAACACAAGCTTCAAATATTGTTGTCTTAGAAAGATTTAGGTCTAATTAGGCCTGATTTGCATAAGGGTTTATTGCTTTACTAACTCCTAACCAAATTAAACCTATCTAGTGCTTGGTACATGTTTAGTTTGATTGGTATATTATATTCAAAGCATCAAATTCTGTTTACAATGTATTTTCACAAAACCCTAAAGGCTTAACCTTCATAATTACTCTCTTCATAGACTACTCACATAGTTTTTCAGTAAAGAAACTTCATTCCCTCACATCTAATATTCATTATTTTTCCCTAAATCAATTGCAACATGAAAGAACATTCATAGTAGGAAAATGGTGAAGGAATGCTAGATGGGGAAGGACCTAATTAGCCACTTTACTTGGATTCTTAAGAATGAAACAAACACTGATACATTTTGGGGTTCTTCTAAGTAGGGCCCATCTTTTATTATTTTATTTGGGAGACCCCAAAAACCATAGGGGTAGAAACTTTTGGAGCTTAATCATTAAAGGCAAGGGGTTTGTCCATTTAGAAATAGACTGAAAGGATGGTTGCACGAGGGGCTAGTTCACATGAAAGGTGGTCCAAAAAAATTCATAGACTAACTAATCAGATATCAGTACTACCTCAAAGGGACTATTGTATTTGAGGAAGGTGGTCCAAAATATTTCATAGACATGTACAAAAATTAATCTCAACCTTCCACCAACTAACCCAATCAACCTCCAAGAAACAAGACAATGACTCCTCTAGATGTTCCCAAACTCCAAGGCTTCAAAACACAAGGTTGGTGAGCCTGCAAACCATTCCCATTCTTACCAAGTGATATCTGATCATCAGACCCTCACAAGGTTTATTGATACATTCACAACCATTGTTACATCCAAATGCATTTGACTAGTAGTGAAAACATTTGTTTTCAATCTTCCAACCCCATACCTTGGGATCACATCACCATGAAATAAATTCATCCAACATCCTTATGAGTGCATGTATCACCAAATAGGTATTTTTCAGATCTGTCTTCCTCGAGCGAGGTAAATTCAAGAAGAGAAGAGGAAAGCATGACATGTAGTAGGTCTAAAAGAGGGAGATCAACTAGAGGTCAAAATATTAGAAGAAAATTTTGTAAACACATGGAATTTTTTCTTGTTGAATTGGGTCCTGTTATTACGATGATGAGAGCATAGGAGACATCAAGGTGCCCTTGAGGTACAAAAATCTATAGAAACAATGGGTACTATTGATGGTGAAAATGACATAAACAACATTAAAACAAAATATTTCTACTTTATTTCTCCTGAAAAAGAAATACAACATGTAGTAGCCTAACTCCCAATGTCCTGGTAGTTGGTTCTCAACTGTCTGGTGTCATTCAATCGATTCATGCAACTGTAATATTCAAGGGGCCTACACGAGTAACAAGGAAAGCAAGCTATGACTTATTTATTGAACTGTCTTTATTAAAAGGAGTTTTTAAATAAAAAGAAAAAGATAGATCAGAGGGTAAATCAATAAACATGAATAAAACTTATCTAGCATCCAAACATATATCTTCAACAATATATTTTTTTCCACAAGATCAAGAAAACCATAGCATGATACAATTTATAGAATAATCCATACTTTTTCATACATCTAAGGTGCTTAATTTAACGTCATAGTCATACATCACAAATATTTCAAAGTTTCCAAAAGAACACACTTTCATTCATTGCCAAGGTCATAGATCAACATATTTCAATAAATTCAATCCTCTGATAATCTAATGAGACAATCCTTAAATTGGTTTCTTCTAATGACTTTCACCACATAAGAAACTCTCATGCTTCAACACAATCACTGGCATACAGATAGATTATAACTCATAAACCTTATCAAGAAAAACTTAATTCTAACACCATATTACATAAGAACTTGTAATTATATTTAATGATAAAATGAAGTAACAATGTATCTCTGTAGCAACTATCAAAAAAAATTATATCTCCTACAATCAGCTGGCCAATTCTATTCTCTGTTAGCCGACCTTTACAATATGATACCCCAAGGGTATTTATAGAAATACCAAATCTGAATTCATCTCTATTTTAGGTCACTCCACCCTTTTAGGGATTACATTCATCTTGGAAACTCAGATCAATTCAATCTATAGTTCTTGCTTTGATCACCCAGTTAAACTAAAAGAAAATAAAATAGGAGAGAAGAGAAAACCATGCGCCTCAAAAACTGCCAGTCCTACATTCAACATGCAAAGAAGAGAAGAAAGCCATGCATGCATGAGGTTTTATGCATGCAAAGTTTGTTCTGCAATTTACTCATCAAAACTAGGGAAGACTTGTTGTAGTATGTCCAATTTTGGCCCATCAACCCAGCTATCTTCAAACTTAATCCTTTCCAACTCCGCAATAGAAAACCCTCTCATATCTTTCAGCTTCATTAACTCCCTCTTAGCTGCTCTTATTTATTCTTTAATATCCATTAGTCAGTCTAGCAACAGATCTTCACCATCATCCCCTTTTTGCATGATCTCTTTAAATCTTTCATCCCACTTCTCCTTTATTTGGCTTAAAGGTAGGCCTTAATTTACTAGTACATCCACATTCACAATGATAGCAATGATGGCTTCCAACTCCTCAAACTGTTCATTCAGATCCTTAATAGAATCTTGAACTTCATTTCTATGTTTCTATAGAAAATCTTATCTAAACTGGAGTATGCAAGAAGTCTTTTCCATGAAATCTTTATTATCTTCTTTGAGTATTGATTGTTCTAGAAGAGTAGTTTTAGGTAATTTGTTAACTTCTTTCAATTTCTAACTGTATCCTTTGTACTCCTCCTCTTGTTTTTCTAATGTTTCAACATATTGGTTCATTTCCTCTATTAGATCTTCCGTCATTTTGTAGACCTCAAAACTCTCTTCCAATACTTCACTTATTTCTTGATTCAATTTATCAACCCAGCTATCCAACATCTTTGCCTTGCCCCTTACCTATACCAAATAATATACTTCTTTCTTACTCAGAAAAATTGGGGTCTCGATAGTGGTAACCCATTGTGACTTCAGAGCAGAAACACTTTTCAAGAAAACATGCAACTGATCTAACTGAGCCTTAAGCTCATCATTCCTTTGTTTATCCTTCAGCATTCTGGACTTGTTTGACAATGCTACCACATCAATTAAATTAATTTTTTGATCTCTGGTAGGTCTCCCCAAATTAATAGTGCCCAACTGATAATCTGTTAATTACATGTCTCCTACATCCTTTTCTATCATGGGTATAGCACATTCAACAACAATCTCTCCTTTATCGGTGAACCTAGTTGAATGTAGGATCTTGGCCTTCTTTTTAAGACTTTCTTTCTCAATTTCCTTCATCATATCCTCCCAATTGAGAGGTTGTGAAGGTTTCAATGATCTCTTCTGAAGATCCAACTTCAACCAAGTGGGAGCACCTAGAGTAATAGTCATCATAGTTGAAGAAGAAGAGATAGCAGTAGAGGGTGGTTGCACATTTACTTGAGGTTGAGAATCAACCCCTTGTTTCTCTTGCTTCTCTTGTTCCACACTTGTTTTTCAAAGCTTTTTAGCTTCCTCCTTATCCTTGTGTTCTTGTATTCTCTTATCTTCTTCCTCCTTCTTCAACCTTTCTTCTTCTAATCTTCTTTTCTCCAATTCTTGGTTTCTACATTCCTCTAATGCCTGAAGATTTTCTGCATATTCCTTTTATTTTTGTTGCTTCTTGATCAGTTCTTTGGCATCTTTCTCCTTTTGTACTTGTTATGTTTCCTCTTTCTGTTTATGAGCCTCTTCAGCAAGCTTCAACTTAGCTACAAGCACTTCTCTCTCTCTTCAATGTATTGCCTTTTCTTCCTCAAGATCTTGAATTATTTGTATCAACTCTAATTTATCATTCTCTTCCTTGACCTTGAGATCATGCTCTTTTTGCCTCTGTTGCTTCTCTATTTCATCAGCTTTTAGCTTAGCTTCTATGTGTTGTTGCTGAAGTAAGGCATCCACCTATATCTTGACATCAATTGCCTTCTATTTCTCTATTGCTGCAACGTGTGCTTGATCATCAGCAGCCTTCTTGGCCTCTTCAAATAATGCCCACCGATCCTCCTCTATCAACACCTATTCAATATCCTCCTCTAAAGGCATATTTTCTTGTGCACCCCTCTCTGGCAGAGTCTCATCAAATTCTATTCCAATATCATGAATCTCTACCTCTACTCCTTTTCCCTTCATGGATTCAGCAATATCATGAAGAGTCCCCTCTTGCACTCCTTCACTTTGTTGCTTTGTAAGTGGGACTTGAGTAGAGGATTCACCCAATGCAGGTGTCAAAACCACGGGTCTTATTTGGGCATCTCCCTCTTGTGTCTCTGGTTCATCTTGAGCCATTGCTTCAAGCTCAATTTCTTCAATGTCTAGAGGAAAGAATTCCAAGGGCTCCTTGGAAAACAACTTCCTCTTGATTCTTTTGTATCCCTTCCCCTTTTTAGGAGCTAGCTCGTGAGGAGTTTTAGTTCTTAGTACAGCTCAATGAATACTTCTATCCAAAAATTTCCTCCCTATTTGTTTTATGTCAATAGTCTCCTTAGTATCACAGTCCATCGGATCCAAGCTCTTAGTGCCAATGTTTAATGCCTCATATGATGGATCTAATACCACTCCATCATCTACTAATGTTTCAGGGATATCATCTACTAATGTTTCAGGGATATCATCTTTGATCCCAAGCTCTACCATGAGTGAGATGAATAACCTCTGATAATTCTTCTTCCTGAGGTCATTCTCATCCTGCTGGTCACTCCAAAAAACTTCCAACAAGTTAAAATGTTTATCAAAAATAGAAGGCGGTAAAGCATTCATCTTCTTTCTCAGGTCAAAGTACCTTCAAGCTGTGTACAAGCCTAGTTTCAAATGTATCAACTCATTGTAAACTACCTTAGTTCCCACCAGATGTTGAAAATTGTATTCACCCAATTGCATGGGGAACTTATTACATCTTCTTTTGTGCTTCAATCCAAACCGGTCATTAACCCCTAGAGCTTGATATACAAATTCCATCAACACTATCCTATTACTACAACATCTTGCGAGTAAATGTGGAAGACTTTCAAATCTAGCTAGCCTGAATTATGTGAACTTGGGGTATTGAATGTACCAACATCCCCATTCTGTGATAAATTCCATAGCTTCTTCGCTCAGTCTATACCCTGCATCTTCATTAAGTTGGTTAATGATCACATATAGAAATACATCATTAACCCTTCTAAGTTGTGTTTCAAATACTTGTAAAGATAACTGATCATAATGGTCCCACAATTTCCTTTGTCTATCTACCTCTCCCAATATCCCCACTCTCCTTAAACCTAGAAATATACCTCCTCTAGTTGTTACATACACAACATAAGAAGTCATAAATAAGCATTTGGTTTCCCTTATCCTTGTCAACTGGCCATGAATAGCATCAAAAACCACCATTTTCCAATCAAACTATTGTTTTCCATTCAAGATGGTTTGAATGAAGGGAAACATCTACTCCTTGAAGTGAAATGCATCCCTCTTCCCAAATACTCTAGAAAACATCATGATCAAATCTGATACTTCTTTATAGAATTCGGTCCTCTTTGGTTGATCATGAAGTTTGGTCAGAGAATTCTTCTCTATTCTTAACCATTTCTTTTTCACGTGATATTTTTTGGATGCCTTGTATTTGTTATATTTCTCTAAATATTCATGCCTCCTTCAAATGTACCAAGTTCTTTAGATCTGAGACACTAAACATAGTTTGAAACATTTGAAGAGTGAGATCAATAATAAAATTGTCCTGTGAATCAATATACTACCTAGTGGATGGATTGTAAGCACTGGATGTTGTCAAAATTAACTCCGCGAATTGGATAGATAGAGGAAATAAAGTGATATGACCCAAACCAGACTCAACTATTCTTTGTGTTCTCCCTATTATATCCTCTGCAAATGTTTCCAAATACAACTCCTCAAAATTGTATAAGACCAGATTGGTGCTAGTTATATCAAACCAATCTGATTCTACTTTGCTTGATGTGACAATAGGACCCCTATGATTATACCTCAGAGTATAAGGTAGATGCTTCAGCTTTATCTTCTTGGGCTTAGCTACTGCCTTTGATGTTTCTATAAGTTGATTCCTTTGGGAGGCTTCTCCTAAGACTCCTAACATCCTTTAGCTTTCCTACAACACAACCTCTAATTAGATGCTTGAACAAACATCATAAAATATGCCTTAAAACCTTACCCTTCATATATACATCAGAGCTAGAACGAAGCAAACAAACATTATAAATAGTACCCTTAAAAACACTGTCGAGCTCAGAGTCAAAACCATTATTGAGATTACAATAATAACAAGCGGGACCAGAGTCAGAACTGGAATGACAATCAGAATCGGGACTGGAATGGAAACGAATTTGGTTTCTTTCATATTTTCTATTTTCATATTTCGCTTCGCTTTCGCTTCTGCTTCTGCCAAAATTATTGTTATTTTGAAAGAAGGCTTCTCACTATAAGTAGAGTTGAAGACGGGATGAAAAAATGGAATCGATACCTATTGGAAAACATGATTCAAAGTCTATATCTATTCCGATCCCACTTCCACCTAAAATGACCATGACATCATAAGTGTTTTTAACAGTTTAATGCATAACTTCATGATTTAAGGACTAGGTCATATTTGCACGAAAGGGGCTTAAACATAACCTAATAAGACCCTCCCCACATGACCTAGAGGTTACTATACTTTCTAGGGCATCACATTTTAAAACACGGACTTAGAAAATGTAAAACCTTATCTAAAAAACCTTGATATCAAAACTAGGGCACAAATTTAACCTTATTTATTTAACCAGATTGAATGCAAAAACAAATTCCTAAGTAAAAAGAATATTTAACAAAACCTAACTCACTGTGGAACCCTAATTTAATGTACTAACTCAAAATCTAAAGAAGCACGATTCGGTCATGACTAAAACATGAAAATGATCGTGCCCTAAAACAAAGAAACTAGATACAACAGACGAGAAATAGCCAGAAAAAGTTAAATAAAAAATAAGAAATCAAAACAAACAAAGAATGAAAAGACAAAATATGCAAACTTACTGAGAATCACGAACCTGCTCAAAGCAAAATAATCTAACACAAACAGAAAAGAAAAACGTGAAAGTAAAAAGAAGAACAAGAATAGGAAAACCCTACCTCAAACGATAATAAATAGGCAAATCTTCTGAAGCAATTTGTGCACAATAGTCTCTCTATCAATTGATTCACTCACACAACTTCATTGCAACTCTAGTCTGCTCTTCAATTGCTTAATAGTAATGGTAAAAACTATGTGTTAATGCCTAATTAAGGTAAAACTCAAAGTTTCATGCATGTATGGCACCTATTATTAATGCAATAAATGCAGTAGATCAGAGTCAAAACTATAGAAGAACTGGCCCATTACTGTCGTGTGACTACAGTAAAAATTCAATGATCAAGAAACGACGGGAGTGGAATCAGAATGAAAACTGATTTGGAAACTTGTTTAAATTTCCAACTTGGCTTCCATTCCGGGTCTGATTCCACCAACAAAGAATAAAACAAAACTAGACATAAAAATAAAACAAAAAGACTGAAATAAGAAAACTTAACATACAAAACCTAGTCCAAAACGAAAGACTAAAAAGTAGAGGTAGAGGCGGGATGAGATTTTATTTTGAAAGTTTGAATAAATACCGACTTAACTTCCACTCCGGCTTCAACTCTGACAAAGACCAAAACAAATAGATCAAAAGAAAGACTGTCGGGATGGGGATCAGAATACATTTTGAAAGAATTTTCAAAACCTGATTCAGTTCCGGTTCCGGTTCCGACAGAATAAACCAAAGAACAACAAAGTGTTGAAAATAAAGACTCCAAACTTTGTTTGAAAACAAAAAAGGAAAAAACATAAAAGGGGGACCCATTTTGACCAAGGCAAAAGATGGGGTGGCTATGCAAGGCATAACAGGTACCCAAGGAACTTCCTCCAATAAACCCTGATTTTTGTGTCAACAAGAGGATATATTTCATAGTACCATCATCATTACATTGTTTGGGCTTATTTTGCATGGATGGCATAAAGGTCTATTATGAAAAATTTATTGAATTGATGGAGTAAATCGGACCCTATTATAGTTACAAAGATTGGATGCAACTAGCTCAATATACACAAATTATGTGTGGGTATGCACTATCAGCAAATTATATACAACTAAAAGATAATGATCAAAATAAAGAAGTGGCTATGTACATTGATGGAAGGACAAAAGCATCAGGGAATATTGCAGGGTTTATAAATAGTACATGACCTAGGTCAACAAATAAGAAACTCAATTGCATATTTGAGGCATGGTAGGGGAACTGTGTCTTCGTATGTGTGACAAAATCAATAACTGCAGGGGAAGAGCTACTAATTTATTATAATTTGAATCACATAGATACAAACATTGTTACTATGGGGGTGGTACGTACTATATACCATTTTACCCAACCTCTAATTAATGACTCCAATATACCATTTTATTATTATGATTTTTTTTTGTAAGTCTGTTGGTTTCATTTCAGTAATGGCTAAGTGCACCAATCTGTGACATAATTTAGGTGCCAAATTAAAAAAACGTTAAAAAAAAACTTGAAATAAGCCATTTGGTGCATGTCAAATTTCGCGCGCACAAAATGACTTATTTGACATAAAATCAAAAAATCGGGTTTCAAACCCTCAGTTTGTCTTCAACCGACAGCTTGAGGAAGAGGATTTTAGGTCTGCAACTCGAGCTCGCCAAATCCCTTCCATTGTTTGCATCCTTAGCTTTCCATTTTCCATGAGGATGTCACCAACACATCAAAGAGGTTGAATATTGCAAAGAGGTATGTATTTTTATTCTATTTATTTCGAATTTGATTTAGAATGCAAATTTAAATATATTTTTATAATAAAACTTTTTTCTAATTCTCAGGGAATGAATCTCCACCTTGAAACATTGAGAGTTCACAATCACCCCCTCATGAATAGCCTCCTATACAATAACAACCTGAAACCCCTCCATCAATTCATAGGCATCCTCAAGGAACACAAGAAAATATTCAAAATCAAATTGAAAATAATAAAAGATACATTCAACAATTAATTGCAAGATTAACTGAGCATGTTGAAACCAGCCCTTATAGGAGAGGGATTGTTGAATGATTGAATTCAATTGTAAAACTCATGTAGGAGAAATGAGCGAGAAAATGATTTTTTTCTCAAATAAGAGGCATGAGATGAGACAATTTTGTGCTAGTGGTTTGTCATATGTAGATGTCAAAAAACTAAAAAAATATCAAAGCCAACTTGTGTGCCCTATTTATAGACTCAAAAACCAATGAACCTTTGTCCCATGCCTGTAGGAGGTTTCCCATCCATTGGTGCCCCCATGAGTTAATTAAAATACAAATTTTAGGAGTGGTGGTGGATGGTATTTGATCAACCTCCATGCAATAACCATGAGGTGCCGCAATAATTTTTAAGGAAACTCTATTGCGAGTTTGTCCTCAATAAAATGAAAATCTATTTTGACATATTAGACTTTCAAGGTAGAGGTGGGGACTCCACACATGATAGACCTATTGCACAACGTAATCCATAGTTGGCACTGAGAGCCTTGGGCAGACCCACAGTGGAACATGTCATTTTTCCTTCCATTATTAAGGACAATGTAGAGGTGGACATGATGAAGTCAATTGGCTCACTCACCTAGACCATTTTACAATGTGTGAGTCTTTTAGTAGAGCCTGGTGTGGAGGAGACGTGTAGGCCCCGAGCTCCACCCCACCATGATGGCACTTGTGGTGTTGTTTGCACGTACAATTATCAGGGTGATCATGATGCAGATACACAACCTACGTCAGTTGCGGAGGTGATGGATTTCACAGATGATATTTTGAATGATACATTCGGCATTAACACTCAGGTAAAATTTAGCAAGTTATTTTAATGTTGTTTATTAAAATATATTTTGAAATTTAAGAATAACTAAATTAGTAGAATTTTGATATGATGAAATTTCAGGTTCTCACTGTTTATGAGGGATGCTCTATTCCTATAGACACTTATACATTATCGATGATGAGTCCACATTTATGCAACTAGTATTAAAGACATTATTATTGCATTTGAACAAATGAATGTTATATTTGAATGTTTGTCTCATAACATGCTTTGGATTTCAAATAGTTTCCTAGTGCACCTTCTTCCTCCACATCTCATGATTTATATCCTTAAATAGCATACACTTAGGTAGCCTTTTTTCATTAATGGTGTTGTAAATCTATGTTAGCTATTTTTCGTAATTTTGTGTATATACAAATCTAAAAAATTGATGAGAAACACAAACATTGCATTCAAATATTTCTTGATCATGTCACATTATGTTCTCCTAATTCACTTTTTGTTCCTTTATTCCTTCCTAATCCCTTACCATTAACATTTAATAGTTTACCCTATTTTCCATGAATGCCTCCTTGCCCATCCCACTAATATCTTCTAGTCCATGCTATGTGTCATTATGTCCTACTCCCATCTTATTATACCCATTATTATATCACCCTAGATGTTCCATGATCCCCTATGTTCCACCCTATGTTCCTTTATATCATCCTATATTATACCATAATTATCCACGTTTCATCCTAGATAACTCTTCTCTATTAATGCTACACATAGGTCAAGTTCGCACTTTGTGTACTATAGTCAAACCCTAGACACCTCCTAATTCACCCTATGTAGCATTATTCCCTAATAATCGCCTCCCATTAACCTCAAATTTTCCATCCTATATATTTTTTTCCCATCCTAGCCCATCCCATGAATCTATACTAGTCCATCCTATATTCCATTAATCCCTTTGGTGTAGGGGTACCACTCTTTGCTATGTTTCTTCATTAAGTGTTTGATGATGGTGTAGGAGCACCCATGGGTCTAAGGGACCTATAATCATTTTTTATGTTTTTTTCTCTTTGTTTAATACTGTAATAATGTCTCATGGACAATTTCATTGCTTTGTAATAGGTATCCTAGGGTTTTGGTGGATTGTTGGTCTTGATGACCAATTTTTTATACAAACAAGGTCTCCACCCTCCTTTGTAAGTCTAGTGCATTTTAGAAAATTAAGAAAAAAGGATGCCTTGATGTAGCTAAACGCCTGAGGGGAGTCATATTTTTCATTTTTATGAGTTTTGGATGCCTTTCACACAATTTTAAGGTATCTTTGTAGTCAAGTTGGTGAAAGTTGGCTAAATTGCCTTAATTAGGCATTAACGTCATATTTTTCATTTTTATGAGTTTTGGATGCCTTTCACACAATTTTAAGGTATCTTTGTAGTCAAGTTGGTGAAAGTTGGCTAAATTGCCTTAATTAGGCATTAACGAGTAAAAACTGAAGTCTTTTTGTGTTTCCAATGGCCAACTGATTCAAATTTTAGTTGGAGGAAGTTGGAGGAGGTTGGAAGGCTTCATATATTCCTCTCTTGGTTGAGGGAAGGCTTTTCTTGAAGTTTGGAAGAATTTTTCAATAACGAGTTTGTTGATTTCTGTGTTTTCTTGAAGAAATTGTTGATCTGCTACTTGGTACAGTCTATACATGTTTTTTCATGCTCCAGGACTGTAATGGTTGGATAGGTAGTTGAAAAATATTTTTTTTTGGAATTGGAGTGGTGAAATTTCATTGAGTATCAAGGGAGATATCCTAATTTTACTCTTAGGTGGTCTGAAAACCCTCAAAATCAGGGATATGAGTGAATTATGGGTGTTTCTTCCATCCCCACATTGTAGAATTGCTAATTTCTGTTGGGATTGAAGGTATATGCCTATAATATTATGTCCTCAATGTCTTGGAGAATGGAAGGCTCATTGGAGGAAGTGTTGTGAGATTCTTGGCTTGACATCTCTATGTGGCAAACCTAATTAACAAGAAAAAAAGTGTTTTTTGCTTGGTTTCTAGAAAATCTATTTGGGGGGAACTTAGGAATGATGGTAATAGGTGTGGAAAAACTATAGGAGTTTTTTTGTGGGATTTGGGATGAAGGGGAGATCCAATATAGTCAAGACCCAAGTGTACATATGTGATTTAGGCCTCTTGGAACAACGGTAGAAAAGGTCATTGTAAGTTATGCATTGATAGTCAAAAGGAAAGGTTTTGGAACTTTCTAGGGGTCCATTTGGGGTGTATGAATCCATGGGTTTTATTTCTTGATAGTCCTCCATGTGTTTTCTATTCTAATTGTCCTACTGGGTAAGGGCTACAAGCATTAAGAGGGAGTGAGATCTAAATCACAATAGTGATAGTTGTTTGTTGAAACCTAAGTGCTAGAGGGTTGTTGAACCTTGTTTTTTCCTAATGTGACATGATCCAAATGCTTTCAAGCTTTGTGGGTGGTCTGAGTTGTGAACCCTAGTTGTGTGGGGGCTGATCACTTAAAGAATAATGGATCTTATGACTCCTTGTAAGATTATTTGAGAGAAACCTTGAATTGGATTGTCTTTGCCATCATAGTTGGGTGTTTACCTTCCCTTCAACTTTGCATCGTAGTGGTATCAAAGCCTGATTGTAGGTAATTGTTGAACGGAAGAAATCATTCCTCCAAAAACAAAGTAGACCATTGGTTGCAAAGGAGTTGAAGGCCTTGAGACAAGAGGTAGAGGCCTTAAAAGAAATGAACAAAAGCAGAGGAGTCGTGATGGAGGAAGAGAGTTCCTTTGAAGAAGATCTAGAGGGTGAAGGACCTATAGAAGGTGGAGAGAACCCTCAGGGGGAAGAGATACCCCCTCATGAGATAATAATCCTTAAAGAATTGCAAGCATCAAAAGGAGATTCCTCCGAAGTGAAGATTGACCTACCAGTGTACAGTGGAAAGATGGATGTGGAAGAAGTGTTGGAATGGGTAAAGGCATTGAATAACTATTTTGAAGATAAAGAAATGGCAAAGAACAAGAAGGTGAAGTTTGCCAAAAAAAATTTGAAGGGATCCACCTTGACATGGTGGAATTGCATCCAAGGAGAAAGGGTGAAGATGGGTAAGTCTATGATCAACTCATGGGATAGGGTGGTGCATAGGTTGAAGGAACAATTCCTTCCTACTAATCATGAGGTGTGTTGGTTCTCAAAAATGTAGGTTTTAACTAGAAGAGTTTTCGAAGTTCTTACTACACTTTTGGCCAACATACAAGGACAATTACACAATTTAACCTTCTGCTCTTTAGGTTCTACTAGACCTAGGTGGGTGAACCTATGTGAATAATGCAGATTTAAAATATATTTCATGCTCAACCAATCTACTCATCTTTATGTGCACATCTCTGGTATTCAAGAGTCAGTAAATCTAAAATTTTCTCACTGCTGAGTGAACATGTTTTTGTTTCCATATCTTCTACTATTTCTTCCTCTTCTTGATCTCCTTGGTATTGATCATAGTAGTCCTCATTCAAGATGTATGATTGATCCTCCATATCATCACCATCTCCCAAATCTGAAAAATTATCATTAGAAATCCTAGTAGTACATGCTTCCTTTGTTTGTTGCATTGTTTGATCATCCATGATATCACTATTATATTTATTGTTGCTAGTATCCATATACCTTGTCCCAAGTATAAAATCAATAAGCTTATTCACTACATCATAGGCACACTGCTTTGATGACTCCGACCAATAAACTGATTCAAGCTCCGATGCTCTTAAAAATTATGCAACAACTGTGGCTCTTGTAGACCTATAATGAGGAGGTAATTGCATACATATGTATGTCATCCTATTGTATAGACAGTTTACATCTTCTCCCTTATATCTCTTTACATCAAAAAATTAATCTAAGGGAGAAACTCTACATTATGATTTTGTGATGGAGTCTTGGCTTTGAGTATGTGCATATTCATCCTCCTCCTCCTCAAGTTGCCGATTCTAATAGATTACAAATATTTTTCTAGGAAGGATGGGATAAATATTCATTTGATGTGATGACTGAGATGCATAAATTTTCTACTATGAGTAGAGCATATTACCTTCAATGTTGAGGTTCTCAAGTGGCACTTGTGGTATCCAAGATCTACTAGCATTTGTGTATTCATTCTCACTGTATGATGGCCTACTTGGTGATGTATTCGGAACACACTTGACTCCCAATTGCAGCAGTTGTTAGTTCAATTGTAGTGTTTTTTGTTTCTATTTTAGTATTTTTTGTTCCAATTCTTTCAAATCTTTTATTGACTAATGCCTTCTCTCTTCTTCTACCATCTTGACAAGACAATTGACAAAGTGTTATTGATCCATAATATCTATACATTATTTATCAAATTAAAACAAAGTCGCCACCTACTTTTCCCAAAAGTAGGAAAATAAAAAGGATTTTGATATTGCTTTTGTTTGCCCAAGTGGAATCTCCAAAAAACAATGTAAAACTTTGTTGACTCTATAAATGGATAGGCTGAAAAAACTTTCCTGAGTGTAATTCCCCAGCAGAGTCACCAAACTATTGATTCTCAAAAATGTAGGTTTTAACCAGAAGAGTTTGCCAAGTTCTTAATACACTTTTGGCCAACGTACAAGGCCAATTACACAATCAAATCTTCTGCTCTTTAGGTTCTGCTAGACCAAGGTGGGTGAACCTATGTGAACTATGTAGATTTAAAATATATTTCCTGCTCAACCAATATACCCTCAATGGCAACTTGAATTGGATAAATAAAATCACTACACCTACTCCTACTACATAAAAGAAAGGATTTTAAAATGTTATTTATTATGAATTTTATCATCTTTGTTGTGATAGATCAGTGCCTTCTATCCACATGGGCAATGGAGTCAAAAATAAAAAACTGTATATTTTTCCCTGTCTAGTTTAATTCAAGTTGCTAGGCACCTTCAAAATTAAATTCTATGGCTAGCATATGACTTCATTAATTTATGAATTGCATAAATAGTGTTGAAATGTTTCTTTACCAGGCTCTTCTTTAACTATCCAAGAGAAATCCTTAGATCACTATGACTTATTTGAAATAATTTAAATCTGACTTGCAGACACCAATCAATTAAATCATGCAAAATGAAAATGCACTTTGATAAATAAGAGATATACTTGATATAGTGATTTAAATGATTAAAGACCTCAAGTTGGATACAAACAGATAAATAATACAAATTTATATATCACAACAATAGAATACCAAAAAATAATTTCACCACTTTAAAACATTTTCTCCATTGATCTGCTTTAAAAAAGTTTGTACATTAGATCCATTTCCTAGTTTTCATTTTTTGTCAAAATCTAACCATTATAACTATTGTCCTCACCCTTCGAAACTGATTTTTCAATACATTTATACCATACATATGAAGAGTCATGACTCTTCATTTACTTGTTATAACCATTTGTATTTCTATAACAAAAGGTAAAATATTTAATTGAGTTTCCTTATCAAAAAAATAAATATTTTGATTATAATCTTGCCTTTTATTTCACTTTATGCTTTAACCACCTCTTACATTTTTATTTCACGAAGCTTCATTTATTCCTACTGCTCTACCACGATCAATATTTTATCTCCTCATGGTATCATGGTCTCTAACATCTGATGCCATTGTCTACCTCTTACCGCTCAACCGCCATCTCCCTCTACCATCCACGGTATCGCGATGTCCGTATTTTCCACTTCCTCCGTCGTTACCATGCTACTGTGGTTCCTCCTCTAGCCGGTGACGGTACTGTAGTAACCGCCTTGCGAACCGGTACCCACTTCCACTAACTACTCACTGAACTATTGTGGTCATTGGCTTGACTGCCAGCGGTAACATAGTAGTCACCTTAACCGCCTGCCTCCATCCACTGTGCCACCATGGTCTATGTTTTAAGTGCCAATGGTACCACGGTGTTTAGTCTTAACCACTACTTCGTCATTATCTTTCCTTCCACTGCATAACGGTAAGCCTCATTTTAACTCCAAGTAGTATGGTGGTACTGGAATTTATTTTCACACTATTTGTCACTATGTTACCGTGGCCTTCATTCTAACCACTGGTTGTATGGCGGTGACTGCTCCTCACTGCTATCTCCATGCCCACCACGCTACCACAATCACTATTCTGACTGAGTGCGATATTGCGGTAACCATGCTCTAACCGCCACCCTCTTCCGCTTCATCACTTACCATGCAACCACAGTCTTCACTTTGACTATCCATAGTGTGGCGATAATGGTTATATGATTGTTGCTAACCATGATACCATGAACCACTTTGAAAAAGGCCATGGTATAGAGCTAAACACTATGAAGGGTAAACAATGACGATAAAAGGTACTTTAACATGATTGATGGGGAGATGAAATTATTTTTTATGAAAAGGTAGGAAAATAATGGGTTTAAATGGGTAAAAGACCTTAGGATTTCAACAAAAAAAAATTGGTTCTAACAAGGTGCAAGAGTTCAAAAAGAGGCAAAATCTGAAGCAAAAAGACATGGATGTTTCATCCTACATTGAATAATTATTCAAGTTGAGTATGAGATGTAATCATGTAGAAAGTGAGAATGAAAGAGTGGCCAGGTATATCAGTGACCTAAGGCTCAACATAGAAGATGAGATCATTTTGGTTGTCCCCAAGACCATTGAGGATTGCACATAAGGTTGAAGAGAAGATACAAAGAAAACAAGAGCAGCAAAATAGAGGAAGAGGCAAGAATTTCAGGGGTAGAGGCAACTTTGGGGGCATAAATCAGTCCCAAAAACATCAAAAGGAGTCTAATACTAATGAATCAAGTGGAGAATCAAGCAATAGAGGGGGATTTAGGGGTAGGAGACCCAATGGTGGAGGCAGATTTAATGGATGGAGAAGTTCCAATCAGTTTTTAGGGAGATGTTACACTTACAACTAGCCTGGGCATCCATCCTTCAAATGGCATGAAAAGAAAGGATCAAGCTCTCATGGTGGAGAGAGGGGGAATCAATTGGTACATGAAGATGAAGAAATTGTGACCTCACCTATAGTAAACCTCACATCAGAAGTTGGAGAGAACTTGATGATTAGGAGAGCATTGCTCAAGGCACCAATCCCTAATGAACCCCCATAAAGGAAGGCACTCTTTAGAATCAATTGTAAGGTACAACGTAAGGTGTGTGGGATAGTAGTGGACTTAAGATCATTTAATAATCTTGCTTCAATTGAGATGGTAGAAAAATTGAATTTGAAAAGGATTTCTCACCCTAACCCATACAAAGTTTCATGGCTTAGTAAAGGACATCATGTCTTGGTGAATGAGCAAGTATGGGTAGAATTCAATATTAGGTCATACAAGGACAAGATACTATGTGAAATAATCCCTATGGATGTGTTCCACTTGCTTCTAGGGAGGACTTGGTAGTTTGATAGGAAGGCCAAGCATTATGGGGAGAATAATGCATACTCCATTGTGAAGGATGGGGTGACTTACAACCTCACACCTCTCATAGAAGATGACAAGGCAAAGCATGAAGGGCCTAGTGTTTTGATGGTGGGTGAGAATGATCTCATGAATAACTTGAAGGAATGAGGAGGAAGAGGATTATTCCTAATTATGAAGCCAAAGAGTGAAGAAAATCTTCTCACAAAGAAGTAAGATGCACCTAGAGAGGTCCAAGAGTTGTTGGAAATCTACAAGGACATAATGGTAAATGAACTACCTAGTTCCCTACCCACAATTAGGGATATAAGACACCATATTGATCTAATTCCAAGGGTTAAATTTCCCAATAAGGCTACATATAAGATGGAACTTTCTTAGAATGTGGAAGATTTGTTGGATAAGGGGCTAGTGAGAAAGATTTTGAGGCCATGTGTTGTTCCTACTATCCTAGTACCAAGGAAGGATGGGAATTGGAAAATTTTCACTGATTCAAGAGCCATTAATAGCCATTAGGAGACATGATATTGAAGAGGTTACAAGAGGAGAAGGTGTTGATCAACATGGAAAAGTGTGAAGTTAT
The DNA here is from genome assembly GCA_007115665.2 of Sequoiadendron giganteum. Lineage (NCBI taxonomy): Eukaryota > Viridiplantae > Streptophyta > Pinopsida > Cupressales > Cupressaceae > Sequoiadendron > Sequoiadendron giganteum. The sequence continues at coordinate 391,343,029 of CM021110.1, forward strand.
GAAGGGATAACTAGTGTACCTTGGACTTGTCATCTCCAAGGGATGTTTGAAGATGGATCCTCCAAAGTTGGATGCTATTCTTACTTGTCCAGCATCAAAATCCATGTGAGATGTGAGAAGATTTCATGGACTTTCAAGTTTTTATAGAAAGTTCATCAAGAACTTTAGTCAAATTTGTGCACCCATCTTGGACACCATCAAAGGAGGTAACAAGGGTAAGTTTTCTTAGACCAATTAGGCTGATAAATGGTTTGAATATCTAAAAAAAAGAGTAGCACAACAACCTATACTTGCTATCCTTGATTTTGATAAGGTTTTTATAATTGAATGTGATGCTAGTAACCAAGCAATAGGGTTTGTCTTGAGCCAAGAAGGAAAACCAATTGCATTATTCAGTGAGAGCCTGAATGAAGAAAAGAGGATGTATTATTCCTATGATTTGTAATTGTATGTTATGGTCCAAGCCCTCACAAAGTCGAGAAACTACTTGTTACCTAAATAAGTTGTTCTCTATATTGATAATCATGCTTTGAGTTTCTTGAATGCACAAGATAAACTCAATCATAGGCACATGAAGTGGGTGGAGTCTTTACAAGCCTATACATTCACAATAAAGCATAATAAGGGCCAATAAAATAAGGTGGGAAATGCTCTCAGTAGAAGGGAACTTGTAGTGCAAGAGATCCAACACCAAAGCATGTGGTTTGATGCATTGAAAGACATGTATCATGAAGATATAGATTTTAAGGAGGTATACAACATTTGTGATCAACATTTGAATACTTCTCATGGTGAATACTCTGATTTTCTATTTCAGAATGGTTTTCTCTTCAAAGGAAGCTAATTATGTGTGCCTAAATTCTCAATGGGGGAGAATATTATAAAGGAGAAACATAGTAGGAGTCTTGGAGGTCATTTTGGCCTTGATAATATATTAGAACAAGTGAGGAGGTACTACTATTGGCCAAGGCTACAAGTGGATGTGAGAAAATTTGTGGAAGGATGCACAATCTACCAAAGAGAAATGGGAACTTCATGAAATGCAGGGCTCTATCAACCACTTCCCATTCCCAATAAGCCTTGGGAGGGTGTAAGTATGGATTTTGTATTGGGGTTGCCTAGAACCCAAAGAGGTTTTGATAGGGTTTTTGTGGTGGTTGATAGGTTTAGTAAGATGGCTCATTTTCTTCCTTGTAAATGCACCAATGATACATCTAGTATAGCAGGTCTCTTTTTTAAGGAGGTTGTTAGAATACATGGATTTCCCTTAAGCATTGTTTCTGATAGGGATTCTAAGTTCATAGGTCATTTTTGGATGACCTTGTGGAAGAAACTTGGCACAAAACTATCCTTCAGCTCTGCATACCATCCACAAATGGATGGTCAAACTAAATTTGTGAATAGATCATTAGGAAATCTCTTGAGATTTCTTACCAAGGAGCATGGACAAGCTTGGGATCTGATTTTACGTTAGGCTGAATTTGCATACAATGAATCCATGAATAGGAGCATTGGCAGGAGCCCTTTTGAAGTAGTCTATGGCATGCATCCTAGAGGGGTCTATGAGTTAAGAGATCTAGAAGGAGTTGATATGAGAAGTGCTCAAGGAGAGGAATTTTCTTTTACAATTAGGGATATCCATCAACAAGTGAAGGAAACTCTACAAAAGAATGTTGAGAAGTACAAATAAATAGAAGATTTGAAGAAAAGCGATGTTTAATACAAGGTTGGAGATTTAGTGATGGCTCACTTGAAGAAAGAGATAATTCCAAAGGGAAAGTATACTAAACTCATATATGCCTCTCTTGGTCGAGGAAAGGCTATTCTTGAAGTTTGGAAGAAGTTTTCAATAAAGAGTTTGTTGATTTTTGTGTTTTCTTGAAATTGTTGATCCCATACTTGGTACAGTCTATAAGTGTTGTTTCATGATCCAATCCTATAATGGTTGGATATTTAATTGAATAAGCTTTATTTTGGCATTGGAGTGGTGAGATTCCATTAAATATCAAGGGATATATCTTAATTTTACTCCTAGGTGATTTGAAAACCCTCAAAATCAGGGTTTTGAGTGAATTATGGGTGTTTCTTCCATCCACACATTGTAGAGTTTCTAAATACTAGTGGGATGGAAAGTATATGCATGTACTATTAAGAGGGAATGAGGTCTATATCACCATAGTGATAGTTTTTTGTTGAAACCTAAGTGTTAGAGGGTTGTTTAACCTTGTTTTGTCCTAATGTGATATGATCCAAATGCTTTCAAGTTTTGTGTGTGGTCTGAGTTATGAACCCTAGGTTTGTGGGGGCTGATCATTTAAAGAATAATGGAGTTTATGACTCATTTTATGAGTATTTGAGAGAGGGATTGAATTGGATTGTCTTTTCCATCATAGTTGTGTGTTTACCTTCCCTACCACTCTGCATCAGATAGGCAAGGTGTGTTAGGATGTTTGAGTTGAGTCCTTGAGTCTTAATAAGGTCCAATGTGACCATTCTATTGTAATTGATCAACTTTGAGGGGCTTTTGTATTCATCTTGTAAGGTTAGCAAATCATGTGGAAGGAATTCTCAAAGTTGAAAAGGGGTGTTAAGGTAGATACAATGTTGTTTTATTGAGTAATTCATGATTTCTTAGTTGAATAAGATCTCAATAGACTATTTTTAATAGTTTAGGTTCTTAAGAGGGTCTAGGAAAATATAAAGAGTCAAACTTGAAAGTAATAAATTTGTGAGTTGCATAAATGCAACAAATTTGTAATGGAACAGTCATGAGAGGTTTTAAAAGTAGTTGTAAGGAAGTTGGGAATTGGTTTGATGAGGATAAGACTTTAAAAAGGATGACAACTCATTTTGTAATGTTGGCTTGAAGCTTGAAGCATTGGCAATAAGAATATCTATGTTTTTCATCAAATTTTTGAGTTTTCTTTTCATTTGCAGGCCTGTACGAGCCTGTACAGATTCATTATGCCATGTAAATCATTATAATTTGTGGTGGAAGGTGTTAAAAATATTTTGGAACGTTTTTGAAGGAGATCCATTGTGATTTGTGGTAAATATCCTCATTTTCTTGTGAGAGGCTGAAGAAACATTGTTTGAGGGTTTTGTAAGCAAAATCATGATTTAAGGTCCCTTACACCAACTATACCTATTGTAACTAGTGCAATGGGCCCTAGGGAGTTTGAGTAGGTTGTAGGTTTCATGACTAGAGCTGTGGATAAGGAACTAAGGAGATAAACTTGTTGTCTTGATGAATTTTGTGAAGAAAAACACATGACGATGGAGCCTTGGGTCTAAGGTTTGTTGAAATCAAATAGAATGTGGTGTTTTTTCTAACTTTTGAGCATCTTGGGGTCAGAATATACATGTCTGAGTTGGTGGCATGGTCTGGGAGGCTGTGCAAGTGGGACTTTGAATAAAACCTCTTGACGTGGCATGAAATTGAGGGTTTTGGTGTTGATTGTGGTTTTAGAGGTTTGAGGGCATAGAAAATGTAGCCCCAAGGTTTCAAGGGTCTGTGTTAAGTCTAAAGGTATGTTTCTTTGTAAATCTAGCCTAATTCATGGCCTAGGACAACATTGAGGGTCTAATTTCAAGGGATTGGTCCAAAATAATTGTATCTGGTTAAGAGATATGTTGTATAACTCTGAAATGGAAATATGAATCCATCTTTTTATTTTCAAGTGTCTTGGAAAGCATGGGAGTTAAATGCCAAGAACTAAGTTTGCACTACTGCTAGGTTGCATGGGTGAAAGTGAGAAGTTAGACTCCCAATTTTTGTCAAGATTTGAGGATTGTTTGGATAACTCAAATAGGTTGTTTTAATATTTTTAGATGTCTCTTGAATGCAAGTTGTCACTTTGAATGAGTTTGAGCCTCCTCTCTGCATCACCCTTCTATTCCCATCCCATTACCCTCTCTTATTTCACCTTATGTTCCATTATCCCCTCTCGGTCTTTCTATCAACATGATACTTGAGATATTCTTTCATTTGCAGATGTTGACAGGAGATAGCCCTGGTGATGTTGGTGGCATGATGGAGCATGCAGTTTCTACAGCAATAGCTAGTTCTGATCCATTGAGGGAGGTATGGAATAGATTAGTCGATTTGACATTATACTTTCTCTTTTATGGTCTATTATAGGAATTTTCCATGATACTTTTATGTATTTTAATTTCTATCTTCATGGTTTCTATAGGTGGTTGTTAGTCTAGATCATGGATGTGGTGATGCTGTAAATGTGCATGATGACTATATGTATGCGGTAAGTGATTATATATTTTGTTATATGTCATTCCAAAATTCAATTCTATGTTTTAACATCTTTAATTTTAATTGTATTAGTTGAAGGTCAAGAGTGAAGAGAGGAGGACTAGCGAGTGTGTTTGAAAGACAAGAGAAGCAAAAGTCACTCCATCCAATCGAATTTCAAAGGTAGCATGAGATCTATTTCCTTCCCTTAGAGGGAAATGACTATGTATTAGTGTTTTTTTTTGTATGCCTATGCAGCATTTTGGAACATATATTTTTTACTATCGATATATACGTGATATTTTATGTCCATATGGGTCCTTTGTACTAAGCCTATATGGTTTTTTTGGATATATTATATATAATTTTATCAATAAATATCATTGTATAGCCTTTTGGATTTTTGATTAAAGAAACTCTTATTTTGATACTGCCATTCTTGAATGATGTTATCATGAGTATCGTGTAAGTTTTATGCTTTAATGTTGTAGGCATGGATGTTTTTTACATCTAATGCTTAATTAATTACTATTGAATGCTCAATAAGCCCTATCTAAAGCGTATTGTATAAATAATCTCCATTCATGGTGGTTTGTATACTTTGGAATGCTTCAATTACTTGTGCCTCACTTATTCACATGTATACTTCACCTATATTGCGTGTACTAACGTATATGCTTAATGCTTTCAATGCATAGCAGAAAAAATATTTTGGGGAAAATTTTGACAAACCAAAAGTATAATACTTTGTGAAAAAAATAGGAAAAATTGTACAATAAGAGATAAAAGATTTTTTTGTTTAAATTGAAAGGTATTTCCATAGCATATAGAGATATAGAGAGAAAATAGAATAAATATTTTAACTAAAGAATTGTAAAAAATAGATTTTTGTAGTTTATATTGATATCGCTGATTACATTGCATTGCACATCTTTCAAAGTCAAAGCATTACTTCACTTTGCATAACTAATAAGTAGATGCTGATAGATGACAAAATTTTAATTACAATATAGTTTTACAAAATCAACCTAAGCAGTTACGCAATTTCTTCACATTGCATACATAATAACTAGGAGCAACTACCAATTGCATTTTCTTATCATGGCATTCTATGAGACCAAATTTCTTTGAGGTATTTTTTCAAATAGTTCACTGCCTTGTCTATGTTACCATATTTTTCATACATGTCTACCAAAGAATCTGTTAGTGTAATTAATATTTAATTACACTTGCATAACTTTACTTAGGTTGAGCTAATTTTAGGTCAATATTAGGGTTGCATACATTGCTTTTATAAAGCAAATCATCTCATTGTAATATCGAATTCCTGAATATATCATTTTGCACATTCACATGCAAAGCTTTGTTTTTTTATGTTTTCTCTTATGTGGAAGGTGTTTAGGTTTGCATGTCTGATCTAGGGTTTCTAACATGGTATTAGAGCCTTGACATGCAGCCCCTTCTCAAATTCTGGAGAAATTCATTGCAGAGTTCGTTCGGGGTTCCTCGAGGATTTCATGCCTTGAGCTCATCTATGCAGCATCCTGGATCAGATTGGGCCTCACCATTGGATTCAGAGTGCTGGAAAAAGTCAGGTTTGGCTTTCATTTTGCAGATTTTGGCCATGATTTGCCAGATCTGTGAGGGTTTCAAGTTGGGTGTTTTTTTGCAAGCTCTAGCGGTTGCCATTTTTTTGGACCATTTTGAGCTGAAACGAAGGTCACCACTGCATTCGCAGTGGCCAAAAACCCTAAGATCGCCTTTCGTTACATCGATTTTGGCAAAGTTGGTTCAAAGGGTAAAAATTTTTTGCCAGAGAGGCTATACGGCCTCCCCGACACGCATTTCGAGGTAGTTTTCTTCACGAAAAAAAAAAAAAAATGGCAAATGCCCATCGATTTTTGTACTTGCCAGTTTAATGGTTTTCATCACCGCTGCACCACCAGGCGGCCACCCAGCAGCCACCACCGTCGGTGGCTCCGCCACCCAGTGCCGCCGGCCCAACCTTCGCCCCTTCCGCCGAGCCCATCGGTCATGTGGAGAACCTGCGGCGTGCGCCCAGCCCTCGGCCAGCCTCCCAACTCTCCCCATGGTCATATGGGTGACTAGGGGATCTGCCCCAACCCCCTATTCACCAGCCCCTGGTTGTATGCAGGACCAGGGGCCGAGATTTTTTTAGCCCCCTGGGCTGCCTGCAGGTCTTATTGGCCATTCTGGAGCTCTTTTACAAAATCGGGTGTAACTTTTGCGTACGATGTTCGTTTTTCACAAACAAGATACCGTTGGAAAGATGATTCCAAAACCAATCCAATGGTGTTGGTATTTGTTTCTTATTTTTCTCCATATTTATTTTTCAGGTCATTGAACATAGAACTTTTATTTTTCACTCCGGAGGGCATATCTTTTGACTCGGTGATCCTTTTTTCGCCATTCTTGCGGTGTTGGAAAGCTGGTTCAGCCCTCTACACAGATATGAGGTCTATTGTCATTTTTTTGTTTATTCATGTTAGTAATTTTATCCTTTTGCAGTCATTGGGGATTGCAATAAACGAACTGATATAAAGTTCCATGAGGGGAGTTTCTTGCATAATAATCTCCATTGTGTTTTGATGACAACTCGCATGGGTTGTAATCTGGTTTATTAGTTTCTTTTGGCCACATTTTTTCTGAGCTTGATACATATCAGATTCATTTTGGTTCACACTTTAGATTGAGAGCCTATGGTTAGTTATCCGCATCAGATCCATCTTAGTTTCAGGGCCACTAAATTTGTGGTTATTGTTCTTGAGTCTGTATGGTACTTTTTCCCATGGAAGAGTTTCAGTCTTAGTTTTGACATCGGCATCAAGATTCACGACTTCCAGATTCTGTCATCATCATTTCATCTACTGTTGCTCTATGGATTCTAGGGTTGTTCCAGTTTGGAGTGTTCGAGTGTTCCGTGGCATCGGGTCTGCTGCCACATTATTATGATTCCAATATGGTTTCTTGTAGACAAAAGTATCTTTCCTTGCTTGCCGGATTACGGTTCCAGTGTTACTCTATAGTGTTCTTCCAGTGCTTCTTTGCAGCAGTTATCTCATTGTAGGGGGGGTTGTCCGATTGGGTTTTCCTTCTCTACCTCATTATTGCATTTGTACATGGGTACCTAATCAGGCCTTGTTACTGGGACCCATTCATGTTTTCTTGCCTTCATCTTAGTTTTAGGTGCACGCTTATCTAGTCTCCCTAAGTTGCACTTATGGGGGGGTGTTAGTGTAATTAATATTTAGTTACACTTGCATAACTTTATTTAGGTTGAGCTAATTTTAGGTCAACATTAGGGTTGCACAGATTGCTTTTATAAAGCAAATCATCTCATTGTAGTATTGAATTCATGAATATATCATTTTGCACATATGCATGCAAAGCTTTGCTTTTTTATGTTTTCTCTTATGTGGAAGGTGTTTAGGTTTGCATGTCTGATCTAGGGTTTCTAACAGAATCTTCTCAATTAGTTCACTACCTTGTTTCTATGGCGAAAAGTGTAAGAAAAGTGATTTTAAACAAGCTATGGATGCTTCAAAAAAAATATCAAAAGAATAAAAGTAAGCAATAGCATAGACAAGGCAGTGGATTGTTTGAAAAAATGCATCAAATAAATGTGGTGATGGAATGCCATGACAAGCCATAGACAAGGCAGTGAACTAGTTCAAAAGATGCCTCAAATAAATGTGGTCTCATGGTGACAGAATGCCTATAAAGTCATTTTTACACACTCAACTACTTGCATTTGACATTTTTTTCCCCAAGCGAGAAATTGCCACCATGGGAAAAGGCCTCTGAGATAGAAAAACTGAGAGAATTTATTGTAGAGGGGCCCAACATGATCCATGATCCCATAGGCTTGGATTAGAATTTTCTAAGCATCGTGGTGTCCGAATACGAGCATGTTAAAGTTCGTTGCAGAATGAAAGTTGCACCACTTTGCAAATTTCAACTACTTGCATTTCACAACTTTTTCCCCAAGTGAAAATTCCCCACCACGAGAAAAGACCTTTGAGATACCAAAAAACAAGAGAGGTTATTGTAGAGGGGGGCCAACGTGATCTTGTAAGATTAGATGTGAATTTTTTAAGCATCATGGTGTCTGAGTAATAGCATGTTGAAGTTTGCAGCCATTTTGTACTTTGGACCCTTAAGGGATCGATCTAGTTGAATGTAGCTCAGAGTGATTCTGCTTGTTTTCATGTGAAAGAGGACCATTACTAGCGTAAAAATACCTATTTTTATGTGTTAGAATAGTTCATTTGGTCACACGAACTGCATAACAAAATTTGCACCACTTTGCAACTTTCAACTACTTGCATTTGACAACTTTTTCCCCAAGTGAAAATTTTCCACCACAGGAAAATGCCTCTGAGATAGAAAAAAATAAGAAATATTATTATAGATGGCCCCAACATGATATTTTAGAATCAAATGAGAAGTTTCTAAGCATCATGGTGTCTGAGTAATAGCATGTTGAAGTTTGCAGCCATTTTGCACTTTGGACCCTTAAGGGATTGATTCGATTAAACGTAGCTCTGAGTGATTATGCATGTTTGGGTGCAAAAGAGGACCATGCCTAGTGTAAAAATAACTATCTGGATGTGTTGTAATAGTTCATTTGGTCACACAATCTACAAAATAAAATTTACACCACTTTGCAACTTTCAACTACTTGCATTTTATAAATTTTTTCCCAAGTGAAAATTCGCCATCACGGGATAAGGCCTCCGAGATAGCAAAAACCAAGAGAGGTTATTGTAGAGGGGATCAACATGATATTGTAGGATTAGATGAGAAGTTTCTAAGAATCACAGTGTCTGAGTAATAGCATGTTGAAGTTTGCAGCCATTTTGCACTTTGGACCCTTAAGGGATCGATCTGGTTGAATGTAGCTCAGAGTGATTCCACGTGTTTGGGTGTGAAAGAGGACATGCCTAGCATAAACATACGTATTCAGATGCATTGGAATATTTTTTTGGTCACACAAGCTACAGAACAAAATTTGCACCACTTTGCAACTTTCAACTACTTGCATTTGACAACTTTTTCCCCAAGTGAAAATTTTCCACCATGGGAAAAGTCCTCCTAGATAGTGAAAACCAAGAGAGGCTATATTCGAGAGGCCCAAAATAATCTCATAGGATCAGATGAGAATTTTCTATGTGTCACAATGTCTAAGTAATAACATGTTGAATTTCACAACCATTTTGCACTTTGGACCCTTAAGGGATCGATCTGGTTGAATGTAGCTCAAAGTGATTCCGCGTGTTTGGGTGTGAAAGAGGACCATGCCTAGCGGAAACATACCTATTTGGATACATTGGAACAATTATTTTGGTCACATGAGATGCATAACAAAATTCATTTTGTGCCTATTGTACACATGCCTCATTCGAAACAGGGACCCTCTCTTCCCTCTTTTGTTTGTCGGGTCCTTTTTGCTTCGCCTTGTTTTGCATGCCCATTTTTGCATCCTAAAAGGTCAACATATTCTCAAAAGTCACATTTTAAGCTGAGAAAACTTGGCCCCCCTTGAAAATGTTAAGATCTTAAGCGTTTTCGGGTTTTGCTTATCTGTCAGCCTCTGTAACATCTGCAGCCCCTCTTAAGATCGAACCTTCGGGTTTCCCTCTTTGGGTTTCCGTTCCAGCTTCACTGTTGCTGATGGCTGGCATCTAACATCTTTCCATCTTGTTGGGCCTAACCTTCTGGGATTCCCTTCCCGAGATTCCTCTTGGTCTTTTCCATTCCAAATGGTCGCCAACTTCCATCTCCCCGAACCTCAAACCCTGAGTTCTTGCCTGTCATTTGACCTAACACTAAGCAGATTCTAAACAGGTCGCAGGTCGATGTCTTTCCAATCACCGGGCTCTAGATCACTTGTCATCGCTCTAAAATTTTGAATTCACCAACTCCATCTACCGTCGTAGGGGGAATTTAATTACAACATTAATTATATGCAGGACTATATAAACATGTTTTTGCATGTCATTTTCACATGACAGTGAAATTTTGAAGGCTCAGCAACGCCCCATAATCTTCCACCTTTGCGCCTGAATCCTACTTTGTTGTTCTTCATGAAATCTAGCATCGATTTTCTTCGAGAATTGAGGGTAGGTTTGTCGCCGCCCCTACTTTCCCTTTTTTTTAAGGAATTTAAACGTCAAAATTAAGGAATGATGTAAATTCAAAAACTCGGTATGGTAGTACCATGACCCAAAAACCCATGTTTTAAAATTTACAAAATCAATCATCTGAAAGACCAAATCAAAATCTAGGACTTGACCTTTTCATCGTTGTTCTTCAGAACAGGTGACCGCCTTCCTCGGGCCTGGACTTGTGCATAACTGTTCCTAAAATTTGGACTTCGAAAACCCTATTACGATCGAACTTGTCCTGGGTCCCAACCTCCAGACTTCCCCTCTCAGGTTTCTGTTGTGCCTTCGCCATTCCAAAACAGCCTTCCTTGAACGTCCTTCCAGATCTCAAACCCCGAACACATGGTTTCCATCTCAAAACTTATTAAAATATAAAATAACCAACCTCACCTTGGACTTCGGTGTTTGAATTTTCACCTCTAGATTTCCACATCTGTTTCACCATTTTCGATGATGGACTTCGTTCGTCTTCCCTGAACCCAAACACCAACTCTAAAAAATCTATCGCAAACCTATAGAAAAGCTAAATGTCCAAACACCCTTCGAACCCCGACCTCCAGAATTCCCTATCTAGGATTCCATGTCACTTTCACTGTCTCGAATGGTTGTCCTGAGACATCTTTCCAACTCCCAGACCCCGGTCCCCCTTTTGCCGAGCATAAAATCAAAATGAAGATCACAATGTCCAAACACCCTTTAGACCCTGGACTTCAAAATTTTGTCTCCGAGATTTCATTATGTTTTTGTCATTCCAAACGAAAAACCTGACCGTCTTTCTGGCCTTCAGGCTTTGGCCTTTGGTTCACCACTGGTCTTTCCTAACTAATAAATCTGTCTCTAGGGATTATCCTTCGGACTTTCATCCTTGGATTGCCGCTTCAATTTCATCATTATACACAACTGTCCCATGACAGATTCCCAATAACAGAAACCCAAACTCTAGAACCCGGCAGTCATAGTGTCATCTTCACTGTGTCTTTCCTAATGGCCTTTCTATAGCTAAGGCTTGAACACCTGAATGAGAGCTCAAATGACCTCCAAATTGAAATCGAACTTCGACCCACTTCCTAAAATTTGGTCTTCTTTCACACCAGCCCTTCATTGTCCAAATCCATGACTGGAAAAGTCATCGAGAGTTCCATGCCTCATTTTCCCTTCCAAATTGCATTCTGCCAAGGGATTTCCAGCCCTGGGAACCCGAATTTCTTGTTTTGCTTCCTTACGATGTTTTATCAGGTGTTAGACGTTCATCAAATGTGAATGATGATTGCAGAGCTAACCTTAGTATGCAGGGGATTTTCCAAGGCCTCTTTCCATGTTTAAAGTTACTGATTCATGTCTCTTTGTGTAGGATTTATGGAATTCGGTGCAGAAACCTCTTGTGCCTCCAAGGAAAAGGGAAAGGGGACTGCCAAAGCACCTCAAGGTAAGAAGGACAAGGATTAGATGAAGTTCAAATTCTAGGGGGTGCCATTGCACTCTAGAATCACCACTCTTTGGAGAGACATCATAGATATCAATATCGGGCATGTTAATATTGATGAATTCACACGAAGGGTCAGGGTGAACCCTGAAATAGAAAATGCAAAAATAATCAGGAGCAGTGGACTCACTAAGGCTATAGGCTTCCTACTAGCTTTGGTGGTCCCCAAGCTGGTAATGGCATATCGGGAAGCGTATCAACCCTAGACAAGAACCATAGTGGATAGAGATAGAAACATTCTTGCAGACATGCCCCCTCTTGGGATAGCTACAAATTTCAACATCCCCACCTTTGAGAGCATGGAGACACCAACTATAGAAGAATGAAAGGCATTGTGGGAGCAAGATCCTATGAGATGCAAAAATTTGATCAATCAATATTGGCTGAAGGATAAGCGGGCTAGTGCTGGCAAGGTCCCGCAAGAGCTCTTTCGCAATGATTTCTTTGAAGATTACCATGACCTTGTCACCTTGCTAAGAAGAGTAATGGGTCTTCTTGCTACGGAATTCTTCCAGGAGTGGATTTTTTACTTTATGGAGTGAATTCTCCATGGTGACGTTTCCTTTGATTGGGGAGAAATAATTAGCAATTGCTTCCATGAGAAATTTTTCAAAGTGAAGAAGACCTCTCAGTTCTACATGACGTCCTACCTGGTTTATTCACTTTCCAACTGATGACATTATCATGGACTCAATGTGATGCCCAATGTGGCACCAGGGAGGGAACTCAAGCCTTATGATAGTTCCCTCAATTGGAATACAAAAACTTCAAGAGGGATTACTACAGGGTGAATGATGCCTTCATTTTCTAGATCATCTGGCTGCTTGGAGGGGATTTTTCAGAGAAGATTATCCCACAATGCCAGAGCCCTCCTCAGGAAGTACACCTTCTTATACATACAATTCCAGAAGTTCACATACATTCGTGCCCAAGGATTTACGGAAAGGCCGAACAAGCTACTCTAGTACCACAATTACCGGATCATACTATTAGAGTTGACCTGGTAGCTATGCCACATTCGTAATATTCTCAGCAGTAAACATCTGGCAGGGATGCCTTACCCTATTGGCCTTGGCCAGGGGATGTATAAGATCCATACCTCCCAATGTGTAAGGAATTCAGAAAAAGAGTTGGCTAAGTACCACTTCTGGTAGTATACAACTCGGCCGCAAATGGACCCTTACAATCATATTAGAAAAGCGTTAGGACCCGAGTATGCCAACCTCCACAATGTTGAGGATTTTTGGGCCAACTTTAAGGATGATCTTGAGGTGTGGTTGTGGCACTACATGTGCATGACTGCCCTCTACATGCGAAGAGTGAACTTGTGCCCAGTTCCGAACAAACTTGAAGAAGATGAAAGCACAGTGATTAACCCAGGATATAGTGCCATCGCCAACCTCCCGTTACCTATGATCGATTGGGATGAGCAATAGGTTGATAACCTTGACATACTCACCAGGCCTATGGAGGTCTGAACAAAGGCATGGATCAACTAGAAAATGGCATGACTGAAACAACAGGGAATTGCCTTAACATTCAAGGGACTCAGAAGTAAGCCAAGTGGCTCTGATGCTGGGGTGTATACTGTGACAATTGGGGAAACCTCCAAATCCCCACCATATGTCAAAACCAAAAAGAGAAAGGAAGGTAGTAAGGAAGGACCTAACGCAAAGGTTTATGCTCAAAAGGATTCAGAGGGTGAGCCTTCCTAGAAGCAAAATAAAACAACTGAGGTTGTTGAGATGTCAGTCATACATAAAGATCCACTCCTCGAGGGTAGAGAGGAAGCATCTGGCCCACCAAGGTCTCCCTCTATTAAAATTATTTTTGCTATTACCACTATCCCACATACTTCGCTTGCAATTTCTGCTTCCTCGCCGCCTGTGGTGGACATCTTTGTCTACCTTCCCTCAACTTCTCCAATCATGTAGATCATATCGATGGATTCAACCTCCACCTCAACCTCACCGGTCTCTTCCTCTTCTATGTCTCCTTCCCTTCCATCCGCTTTCATTGCTACAATACCTGCCCTCAGTCTCCCAGAATCCTTCATAAAATACATGCAGAATGTGCCATCCAAGCTTTTGGGGATGCTTACTAGTCGAATACTACAAGCTGCAATAGCCCAAGCTATGACTAATGCTCCAGCTCTCCCTCCCCCAACTGAACCACCAAGAATGTAGGTGACAATGCAGATATCTGACGAGCTTGACCAATGGCAGCCAGAGGCTAGAAAGGGGCTTGAGGATGAAGAATTTGAATATCATGAGCATCCGATGTTCGAGCACCGAGAGATCGATGAGGTAGCATATGAATCCTCTAGTGAAAGTAGCAAGCAGATAGACACTAAATTAATCCTGAAACACATGATCCCAAGCTCGACGTTGAATGGAGCAAGAAAATTAAGGAAATTGAGGATAAAGAAGTTGAAGATCAACTTAAGGTTGAAGAAGAAGTTGTTGCTCTAGAGACTGAGGCCAATGGATCTCCAGTTGAAAGATAGGGTCGAACTCTAGAGCATGAAGAGACATCCCCCCATGTGGATGAGCAAGAGGATAGGCCCTAGGAACATGAACATGATCAAGATAAAGAGGAGGAGGATGTTGAAAGAGAATATCCCTCTGAAAAGTAATTGCCCAAGTCTCCTACCAAGTGTATGATGCTCATACAAGACTCTAACAAGGAGAAAGAGGATACAGGGACCAAGAAGGAGGCCCTTCTCATTAGAGCCATTGAACTTGGGGTGGAGGGCAGCAAGGACCAATGTGAATCCCCCAGGGGAGAGCTCCAAATACTCGATTGGCTATGGAAACAACTTAATAAAAAGACTCCCACCCTAAAGGATCCCAAGGCAAGGCTAGAAGCTATACTAGCCAGAGCATAGATAAGTGCCAAGAAAGAGAAAAGGCCAAAGATCAAATCAAAAGTAACCATGGATGCCTCCAAATATAGGGCAATACAAATAGCAACCCTGATAGTTGGAGACCAAAGAGTGACTTATAACATCTCCACCATCAACTTGGGAGTGGCCACGAGAGAGCAGAAGGTTTACCACCTCCAAGAATCGGTCGCCACAATGGTGCACCTTATCCAGTAGGATAAGGTTTCAAAGGAAGAACTCAAAGCACAAGTGGCTGATCTGACAACTTATATACAATAGTGGTCATCCCCGGATGAGCATCCCACCACATCATCGGCCCTACCTCAGTTGTTGGAAGTGCAGAGAACTCTTGAGGGTACAAGGCGAGTCTGCAAGGAGTTCTCGAGGAAGTATAGAGCAGCCTACCCAAAAATAGAGGCCATACTCACGTTGCCAAGCGAGGTTTGGGAGAAGGACCTTGCCCTCAAGGATGATGACCACTAGTTAATGGATATACCACAATCTTCCACAATCAAATTACACAACACTATCCTTGGTCCCTTAAGGGTCCAATTCCAAAATGGCTACAAACTTCCACAAACCAGTGGTCTTCTCTTCTTCGAGTCAGTCAATCTCTCCAGCTGGTTTATCTTTCACAGCCTCAAAGATATGACCTTGAATCAGATTTTCATCTTCCTCCACCTAGTCAGGAATGGCCTTTATGTTGTATAACCTTACTAAGTCTACTAGCAGCCTGGAGAATTTATTTTTCCTTACATCAAATTAATCACCAAGGTTAGCCCAATAATCTTCAATGTTATCTTTGTGGTTGTATTCCGTACTGGCCTTCTTTTGTGCCTCACTAGTAATATCAAACCTTTCCCTCTTAGAATGGAAAGAGATACCAAAAGTACTCATCTTCTCTTCAGAAGCATGAGAAAACTAGATGGAAGGGCATACCTCATTTTTTCCAATCTTCAAGGGGAAATCATTCCCAAACCCTGTTTTATGTTTATCTCCCTTCACAATCACATCAAAGTCACAAATCTACCTAGTGACTTCCAATAGTAAAATATGGTCAATTGGGTACCTTGGGAGTCTATAAGGATCCCTTTGACAACCATCAATCCTAGTGTAGGAGAAAGTGGGGAGTTGGATGAACCATGCCCCATACCTCCTTATCAATTCCTTATCTTTTTTCTGAAATCCTCACATGCTCTACACCCTACAACAACCTGGTAATATACATTATAACATCATCATTTGCTCTTCTATAGCTACCTCCTACTAGGTGTAGTTGTGGATACACCTCATATATTGCATCCTATTTGAATACACCTCTAGTGCTCAACCCCTTGTATGAGTGGAATCTTGCCAATGCATACACCAGGTAGGAAGTCATGGTGAAAGCCTTGGTTTGCAAGACATTGCAAATCTGCTCATGTAGTACTGCACTTATGGCACCTACCCAATGGTAATCTATACCCTACTCCATCTGATCAATGACATTACACATCCAACTCTCAAAAACTCCTTCACTCTTTAGCCCTACCAACCTGCTGAGGAGAGTGATAAAATTATAGTATTCAATTTTGAACTTAAGTCTAAATAGCTATTTTGGAAACTTGGAGAAGTGGGACTTGGGATTTTCCAACCAAGAATTGATCACCTATTTGGACTTAACCACATTCTCCTCATAGTATTTCTTTCTTGTATCCATATCAAAGGCCAGCACATGTGACCTATCAGGTATATCAAAATTCCTAGCAATGGACATAGGATCAAATCTCGCCATAATCCTTCCCTGAGGGCCAACTATCCTTTGTGTTCCCTTGTCATAATTTATGGCACATTCAAGCACCAACTCATAACTTTGTACTGTGGAGGGGAAACCAACCACATGTGCTAACCCAGATTCAAAAGTTCTTTTGGCCATGAAAGGGAGGTTTTGTGCTGCCATCTTAGCCTTGAACTCCTCATAGTCCCACATACCCACATTGGTATTAGTGATCCCTGACTAGACGAAAGTTAATCTTCTCTCAGGAATCTTACTCCTTATGTCTATCTTTACCTTTTCTACATCAGAGATAGCAGAACTTTTAGCACTTGGATTTGTTGCCTTTCCCTTGCCATCCCCAAAAACATCTTGTCCTAATCCAGCCCCCAAACAAGTAAAACAACCACAATGAGATCCAAGACAAACAACAAGTGTCAACATCAATTATTTCAAAAGTCCATGATTTAACCTCCTCTACGGAATCCAAATTGGAGAGGAATTCCGGGTAAATCTGGACTAGGTGGAATCTAGCAGAACAAACATTTAAACCCCACAATATCATTTCAATAAATTAGTATAATAAAGGAATAACTTGAAACTACTTAGCATAAGTTCATTTGATCATCTAAATGTATTATCAATAACAAAATTCTTCATGTAGTCATCAGATTCCTCATTCCCACAAAACTTCAAGAACATCCGCTAGAGATGGAAATCCCCGAAAATAACAACTATTTTAGTAATCTGGGAAAATGAAGGAAGCACAAAACATCCTAGAAAATCCCAATGGTGCTGATTTTAGAGGAGTCAAGACAAAATCATCATGGAAGCATGAGTTCAACATAACGACCAAGCAACGGACACTGGGAAAATCCAGAGGAAGTGGATTTCCGTGAGGCAAAGAAAAGTTCATATTTAATAGCAAAATATGAAGAACAAAGGAGAAATAGGGAGACTCGGGGAAATCCAGTAAAGGCAAAATTTTGCGGGGACAATGAAAACCCGAACGCTTATGTTTTCCTTGTCCTCACCCAAATAGATCAAACAACATGGACCAAGAGCCTGCAGCTTGACAATGACTTGACCTACATCTCCATTGGATTAACCATGAATTTAACACTCCCCTCCCAATAATTTGAAAGGGATTGGCTATGCATTAGGTCAAGAACCCTAAAAACCTCTACTATGAAAGCACGAAATAGCTTAGGCACACCTTGATGGAAAAATAGGATATGAAGTTCATGGAAAATTCAAGAAATCCTTGAAAGCCACAATGAAAGACCATCCTTGAAGAAAATACTCAAGGCAATCACTCGAATGGATTGGTAAGACACGAAAATCCCAAATGCCCAAACCTGGCATGCACACTCAAGCAAGAACGAAGCAATGAATGACACAAAAGTGCATATAGTAAAGCATCAAAACCAAAAGAGGAAGATAGCATATCTACATACCATGAGAATAGAAGGAACTGAAACCATGGATGCTAGCAAACAACCTTCAAGTATGAGCAAAATACAAACAATGCTCAAGAAATTCAAATGCAACACTCGAAATCACTCCCAAATGAAAAATCTAGCAACACACCTCAAGCTCCAGCACTCCAAACTCAAATGACAAGTAAATAATCAAACTCAAATGGAAAATCCCTTCCCAAAATTCAATATAACATTGCCCAAAAGTTTGTGCAATTGTCGTTAATGCGATCGAAAAAATGATCGAGACCAAAAATCTAGAAATCTAACAGAGCAACAAACTTCGAAAAAATATGGATGTGATGGATTTCCCCAGACTTGAGCCGAAATGCAGCCATTACCGAGTGCCAAAGGGAAATCGGGAAAGTCCGACCAGGGTGGATTTTCCTGAACATAGTGAAAAGCCTTAAATGCACCCAAAACTTAAGGTTGTCAATATAAATCATAAATGGGCCATTCCTACCAATAGGATGAACATCAAAGAACATGCCCAAGCAAGAAAAATTCCAAAATAGAAATTCCAACACCAAAAAGCGAAAGGAACAAGGCTCCCTAGTTTCAGTGGGGTGTGTGTGCATAAACGACACAACATACCCTTAAGGGATCGATCTGGTTGAATGTAGTTAAGAGTGATTTTGTTTGGTTGGGTGCAAAATAGGACCATTCCTAGCATAAACATACCCACCCGGATGTGTTGGAGTGATCTGTTTGGTCATACGAGATGCAGAACAAAATTTGCATCGCTTTGCAACTTTCAACTACTTGCATTTGATAAAAATTTCCCCGAGTGAAAATTTTCCACCACAAGAAAATGCCTTTGAGATAGAAAAAACCAAGAGAGATTATTGTAGAGGGGTCCAATATGATCTCATAGGTTCAGACAGAGATTCCATAATCACCACGATTTATGAGTAATACCCTATCAAATATTTTTGCCCTTTTTCACTTTGGACCCTTAAGGGATCGAGTTGGTTGAGCCTATCTTAGAGCGATTGTGCTCTCTTTTTGATGGAATTAGGTGGGAAAAAGACTTAACTCCATTTTAGTTATAGTTTGATTGGATTTCAAGTCATTTTGTGAATTTTAGAAGCCAATTACTAAGGGTCGGTCTGTATACCCTATTTTAAGGGTTTTGAGTGCATTAAAATGCAATATTAAGCCTTCCACCCACTGTATGTTACCTTTTGGCTTGTTGTGACTTTACCTTTGTTCATTAATAAGGTAGGATTTGATACTTTGTTAGGGAATCCATTTTTTGTCTAAATTCAGTGGTTTGGGCTTGGTAGAGGCTTGTATGTTGTTTTTTTCTTGACTATCCTACTGGGCAGTGCTATAAGGGTTAAGGGTAAAAGAGGCCTAAATGCTAGAGCGATGAGAAGATGGAATTCCTTAGGTGCCAGTTACGGTGTTATGTCTTGGAGTGGTTAGGAGAAACATGTTCTGGGGTAAAAAATATGGTCTAAACGTTTGTTTTAGTTTGATTGGCCAAAATCCTATGTCAAGTGGCAAGGTTACCCTATCATGAGTTTGGTGAATTGATGTCCAAGTGGGAATATTTGAGATAATTTGTGTCATCTCTCCTATTTGGTTGATCCACTTTGCATCATGGTTCTTGTCTGGAACAACCTCATTAGGTCCCCTTGTGGTGTTGTAGATTGGTCCATAATAGTTTTTTGGTTGAATGTCATACCCTAAGGTATGTTAGAGATGACCTAGGTTGCATCAATTTCTATGAGGGATACACTACCCCTACCTTGTCAACCCTACGGATTTGGCAAGCCAATGAGCTCACTAGCTTGCCAATTCAGTAGGATTGACAAAAGGTGAGTTTTGAGGAATTGAATGAATCTCCCTTGGGGATTATGCAAAGTTTATTTAATTATCATTGCCTGGATGTTGACAACCTCTATAGGGTCCTTGTTGAGTTTTATTTTATTTTACAAGGTTGAGTTAATCAAAAGTTGATGTCTTGCTTGGAATATTTGAGAGAAGTTGTCTCAATTTGTGTCTTGGCTTACCACCACCTCTACATCAGTAGGGCCAATAAAATATTCTTTTCTACAATTATATTAGACATTATTTCATTCTTACTCATAAATCCACATTTTTTTCCTTCAAGACAACTTTAAATGTAAACCATGAAGCATTACAACTAATTTTAAATGCAATATACACATTTAATTGAGGCATATATTAAGGAATATACACATTTTCATGTATTAATTTCTCATAATTTTTTTATATAAAAAAATGCACTAAGTCAATGAAAAATATTACAATAGCGATGGAAGAAAATATTGAAAAGCTTCCCATTTGTCAATACATGCAGGGAAATAATCCTCCCATTTTCAACATAGATCATGGAATATATTATACTTCAGAAAAACAAAAGGAGTTGTTGCCTAGTTTCGTTTCTCCATTCCACCTCAATTGGACCAGTTATTGACATTCCAAAATGGTTCAAAACATGTACATCCCCTACTCCCTATGAAACACATGTGCAGTATCATAGGAATTTGGTCCACAAAAAACTTGCAAAAGCCTCTCAATCTTAGACATAGCCTCACATTAAAATCATTAAAAGAGCAATAACTAAATAATGTCAGTCATACAACTAATGAGACCTACTATCACCTTCATGCATGCTAGATAAGGGGGTCGATTAAAGTTCCTACAATGGTGATGTTTCCCTTCGCTAATTTATCATCTCTCAATGAACCTACGTATAAATTTCAAATATATCACTAAGAGGCTTAACATAAAAAATGTAGCATATAAGAATCTGATAAATCTAGTAGATGGAAAAGAAAGAGAAGATTGACCGCCAAAAAATACACCAACAACCAATGTTTCTCATACCACTGAACACTTGCACCACCAACCAATGTTATTTTCTTATATACTTTGACAAACTTTTGTATTACCTACAGTCATAATCAGAAATGGATTAATGATAGTCATAAATGCATATGACATCAAACACTTATGGTGAAAAATACTTATTCAAGGTGTTGGTCCAAAAGAGTGATCAATAACATGACTTTACAAATTCAATGTGCATACTTACAAATCAATCCAGGGAACCATCTGGGTCTGCTCTACTCTTTATTGTGTGGATTATTTCCTCATGGTTAGACTCATGCACTTTCCACAAGTTCTTGTTCATAGGTCTACCCTTATATTTGATCAAATGAACATTGGTGGCGACAACAATGTTCGAGTAGTGAAGAATTTTTTGATCTATGTTGAAGTCCTCAAACAACCAAACTGCAACATTCTTAATTGGATACCTTTGAAGCCATGTTCCAATAGCAACCACCAAGCCTGTAGAATATTCTATCTTTTCTCTGTCTATAAATGGGGACTCCAATTTATTTTTGGCCTCGATACAATGACACAGGTAATAATATGTACCCTCTTCATTTTCTTCATCTGTAATCACCGCATAAAATTGCCCTACATTGATATGTTCATCTTGTTAGATGTATTTACTGTGCAACATAATAAAACTTCTAAGTAAGATATATTACTTGGTTCTAGTAGGTCCGATACATGATCAAAGTCAATGGATGATTGCATATCCATGATTTATAGAGCCATCGGTAGCTGATAAGTGTCAAGTGGGGTTATACTTCTTATGGACCATTCGTCAACCCACTCTATTGACTCGCAATCAGGTCATGATTGAAGTGTACATGCATAACAAAAGCATGCCATATTTCTTGTATGGATAGTTCATGTACCTACATTGGAGCTTCTAAAAGAGTGTAGCTCACTCGATCTTGTTAGTTTACAACAATCCTCATATTTTGCAATGTTAGTATCATCTACTAAATGAAAAAATCTACGAACTAAAGAATTGCCTTCACTACCTAGACCCATTGCACCATTGCAACACTGGACAATTGATCTTGCATCTCTCAAATTTAAATTGTTTGTGTAATTTAACTCTTCTCGTGCTAGGGATCTTTTGGTACATGCACCTTCTCCATCATGCTCCCCATTTCCATGCCTAGCCTTTGAGAGGTTCCACATATGAACACCACTAATTGTATGCATCTTGCTCAACCAATAAAAGATTCTAGCATTCTTGAATTGTGATGTACAATTATTTGACCATATGATATGTTGACTAAATGATATGCCCCTGCTAGCCAGATCAACATAGAACATATGAAAGAAACCTTGCACTAACTCTGTAGAATGTGTGTGATCATCACTGATTTAAAAGTGATACTCCCTGAATACTTTCCTATTTTACTCTGTATTATCATTTGCATGAATGAATGCTATATGCACAAATATAGCAACCTGCATAGAGTTGTAGTATTGTGATTGCACCTCATTTTTTGGTTATAGTGTTTAGTTCTCAACAAAGTCGGCAACTGAAATGATATTACGAAGTGGAAATGTGTCCTTGCATAACTTGAAATGTGAGTCCAACCATTGTGCTCTGTGTATGCATTGCATAATCATAGGCCACCTAATCACAAAATATGCCCATAAACTGATACACTAGAATCTTATCACTTTCCAATTCATACTTCTTTGCTTCTTTCCCATCTTTTAGATTATATGCCACTATCTTATATTTTCCAAATTCCAAAATTTTGTCTCCAATTGTGTGTGTACTAGCCATGTGTTGGAAAATTAGAAAATGTTGCATGCCACCACAATGATCAAATGTTCCATCCAAACATGATTTTTTGTAAAACATTTGACCATCCTCTCTTTCACATAAAATGGAAGACACAAATTTCCTTGACGATTTAGGTGGAGGCATTATGTTACATTCTTGCAAAACATTGGTAGTATGCATATCTACACAGATATGTCGATAAAAAGCATAATGGTTAGAAAAATCAATATGAACCCTACAACAACAAGTAGTGCATGTGTGATTTATTTTGACATGAAAAGGCTTTAGAAATTCAAAATACCTTTGACATATTTTAATTTCAGCAAACTTCTATACAAAATCAGCAAAAAAATGGGTTTGTGTGGCACTCTACTCGAAAATGCCCATAAATCATTACTATTTGGGTCCTCCACTCTTTCACACCTTCCTTTGGCTCTCATTAGATATATCCACTTATTTTCAATGACTTAATTTCCTTTGTAAGGTTGACCTTGTTCCTTGTTTCACTGTGTTACAGTGTTGTTGTCATCACACATCGTGTGGCACAACTATCTTTCGTGCGTGAGGTGGAACCCACACTATTTTTATGAACTCATAAATTTATTTACAATGGAATTTTCACTTGATTCATTCAAAACTCTTATCCCAAGAGATTTCACAGTGGGCCTAAATTTGAGTTGCCTCATCATTTCAACAAATAGTTGGCATCTTCCACCCTCACTTAGCTTCACAAAAAACAAACTCCATATCCTTTGTGCATATCTTTCACATGTACATTTTGGAATCTTATTAGGCATCCATTTCAAAACATTGGAATCAATATCAATCAAAAATGTAGGTTTTATATGCAAAACTCTAGGAGGAGTTCTCAAATGTTAAATTGTGTCAATATTGGGAAGTTCAACAACATCGGGGATAGATCGTGTACCTTCAATTGGAGGTGCAATTGATGACATACCTTGAGATTGACATGTAAATGAGTTTTTACCTCCAAATTTAGATTTCATTTATGGAGTGCCTTCAAATAGAGATGTGTTTGCTGATGCACTTTCAAAATGCAATGTTTTTTATGGTGTGTCTTCAATTGGAGATGTGATTTTTGATGTACCTGGAAAACCACATGTTGTCAATGTGTCATCAATTGGAGATGTGCATTGAGATTAACCTATGGTTGATGATGTTCCCCCAACTTCAGTATCCATTCCTTTCCTTCCACGAACTTTCCTCATTTGTGCCCTTTGTTTTTCTAATTTGACATCTCTCTTAGATTGCACAGGAATTTCTGGTTGTATGGGCTACAATTCCTTTGCTTCATGAGCTACATTTTTGTATTCTCTTCTCCTTGCATTTTTAACTGCATGTTCTTCTAGTGTTAGAGGCTCCAGTCATTTCTTCGACATGACCTTGAATGCTACATGTTCACAAACACACATAGAACAAAAGTACGTAATGCATTTTATTAAAATATTGACATCGTTGATTAAATTGCATTAAATATGAAACACACAAAATAATTTTATGAAAGAAGGCAATGAGTTGTTTGGAATTATCAAACATGTCTATGCTACACAATATTTTTCATACATTATGGAGTTAGATTTTTGTAGGGTTAGATATTAGAGTAGGGATTTTGAGTGTGTTTGAAGAGTTGGAAAAGTACCTAGAGGTTGGTGTAGTACATCTAGGGATCCACAATGAACTTGTTCAAAGATTTAGAGGAAGGCTCTTAATAGACTTACACACAACTTGATCACTTAACTTACCAAGAAACACCATTTTTGATGCAAAGAGGGGTGGAAACCATTCAATACAGAAAATCAATGAGAATCAATCAGATGTTCAACTGAAAATCCCAACTTCTACCAAGGTTTCTCTTGTAGCATAGGTAACCCAGTTCAAGGGACTTTTCACCAAAATTTTCAAAACAATTGACAAACTCAGGGATGATTAAAATACCCATTTGCAAGTTATAAAACATAGGTAATCCCTAGTATCAACTCCTTTGGACCAACATTGACTTCCAATAGACCCACCTTGGAAAAGGCTATTCAATTGGCCTAATTTACAAAGAGAGTACCTTTTAAACACTACATATTCACTAAAAATCCTCAAAAATAGTATTTTATGTGTCAAAACCTCCAATTTCCTGATTCTTTTCCAAGTCCAAGACCTCTAGACCCCTAATACACCAAACCCTTAATTTCAAGCAAAATACTTGGGGTTTTAATGAAACTCCTATCTCCTGGACCTGCCAGACCCATACAAAGCACCAAACACACTTACCAGACCCTACACATGGTGAATAATACATTACATGGACAGTCCTTCCCACATTTTTCCAAAACACCACTTGAAGCCCTAATTTTCACCATGAAATGATCCTGCTACAGTCCTAGAACATCATCCCAAACACCCAACCTTAAACCTACAACATTCTAAATAGGTTAGGCATGTATTTTAAAATCTAGAGGACTCATTCCACAAGTTACACTAGGCAGAAAAAGTGTAATAGGTTGAGTTACATAATGAAACCCGTCAATCTGAAAACAATGTGAAAGTAGGTAGCAGTAGTAAAAAAATATAAATTTAGCTATACAAAGAGTTAGAACCTCTAAATAGATGAAAATTAAATATAATTCATTAATCTACAACATCCAACTGGTTTCATATCATCTTAGAGGTTGTACAAGTTGTACAACAACAAGAAAAGTGAGAGCAACCAATAAATTTCTAGAAAATAACGTTCTTCTTGATTAAAAAAATGGGGTACAAATCAACCAACCACCTCTCCTTTGAGGAATTGAAGGTTATTATACATATTTTGATTTCATTCCAACTCCCTCTAAGTCTGCAACTTTTTCATCTTTTAGCAACTTTTCTGACCATATTTAGTTAAATTGCAAGATATGACACAATTGAACTCCCTTATCTCAAAATACATTTTAAAATGGTCTAATTGACCTTACTAAACACAATAAACTCAACATTAACTAAAATCCTAGTGTTTGAACAAGCTCACTAAAGATGACATTTTTGACAAAATTGAGCTTACAAGGTGCTCCTACACCAGAGGCCTGAAATGTTGATTTTGAATAAACCCTCCTTGTTTCAAGAATAGAAAGGCCTAAAGCAAGGGTTTAGTGTTTATATGCATTAGAGAGGGTTCCAATGACTAAGATATGATAAGATATGAACAATTTTATCTATTTTGAATGATACAAGGAAGTGAATGTGAATTGGTCAGTTCAACATTGAATTGAAATTTTTGAGATTGAAGATTGTTTGAAACTAATCTAATTATGATTGTTGAAGGTTTTGTCTCCCTGTTCTACATCACAAACCTAGGGTATAAGTTGTTTCCACCTAAATGAAAACTAGAGAATCTTGTGTTTATTTTTCTCAAAACTAAATTTTTGATTGTCAACTAAGTCATGAAGAATATGAATTTAAAGAAGGGTTTGTGATGCTATATCTTATAATTATTCACTATTTATTTGGAAATGAGGTAACTTAGAAAGATAATAAGCATTCTCAATTGCACAAAATTTCCCATTTTTTAATTTATTAGAAAGGTAAATGGTATCAATGAATGGAAAATTGCATTAACAACTATGTCAACTAACTTGAATTTATCTAAGAACATGTGATGAAGGTGATTTTTTTATGGAACAAAAAAATTAATGAACACTTGCATTAACATTGATGAAAGGTATTAGGTTTTCCAAATTAGATGAAAATAATTTTTTTTGAAATTAGTTTAAAAAAAATTGAAATATAGTGAATTCCACTAGTCATGCTGGAAATGGACTACTATAAGGAATGCAAATAGAACTCATAAGTAAATTTATGTTAAGTAAATTTCATGTTTTTAATATTTTTGTTCTTCAAACTCATAAAAATTGAACTTTTTTATGCAAATCCCATCTAATTCAATGTTGAATTATATCTCCAATTGTTATGATTAATAAAATAATTAAGGAAATTTAGTTTATATTGTAAAAAACAAACAAATATACTAAATATAAACTTTTTAATATTACCAAAAATGAATATATAACCTCAGATAATGTAAAATGATGTAGAAACTTCCAAATGTCTTCTTCTAGGTTGTCTACCATGCAGATTGGTGGTAAAAAGGTGATGGATCAAGCATAGATTGGTACAATATGAAGTCAACTACATAAAAAAAGTTGTTTCTGACTTGGATAAAGCATTGAACCAAACTAATACAAGAGAATATGGACCTAAATCATGGGGTCAACCCTTATTTTACCGTTTCAAGGTAAAACACATTTGCGCTCACCAAATATGTTGTTTTTAAAAGGATAGACCTAAGAGAGAGGGAGAGAGAGGATGTGGGAGAGAGATAAAGGGAGTGAGTAAGAGAGACAAAGAGAGGCCTAAAAGAGGGAGCGTGGGTAGAAGGGAGAGACTTGAGAGAGAGAGAGGGCGAGGTGGAGGGAGGTAGATACTTGAGAGAGATGG
>CM021110.1:391370287-391504713 GCA_007115665.2 Sequoiadendron giganteum
TAAGAGAGGGAGATGGAGTGAGAGAGACAAAAAGACCAAAGAGGAAGAGAGAGAGAGGGAGAGTGAGATAGATTTATTTAGGTACCTATGCGGGAGGGAAAGAGACTTGAGAGAGGGGATTGGACTGAGAGAGTAGTCTAGGTTGTGTTAGAGGGAGTGAGACCTGAGAGATAGAGACTTTAGAGGGATATAGAGTTATCCAGTTATGATAATGAGTTAGAGAAGGTATGAAAGGTAAAACCTCGACCATCCATCCATGGTCATAAACTTTGCGCTCTAGACATTATCAAAGTTGTTCACAAAAGAGGGTAAATTCTAGTTTTGTGCAAAGTAGGCCATTTGGCGAGTGCCAAATTTGGCACTCACCAAATGACTCATCACATTTGGTACTCACCAAATGGCCTACTTTGGACGTGTTAATTGATAGGATTTGCCAAATTTTCTCATATTTTAATTCGTGCTCTCTATCTCATTTACATGTCTTTCAATGAAAGTTTATAAAAAAGCCATGATAGCTTTAACCTCTCTCTTAGCTATCTAAATATATAATTCTTTTTTCATTTTGATTTAGTTAAGGTTTTGATCCATGGCTTTTATTGTAAATGCCTTAGTTTTTGGTCAAAAAACAACATGTGCTAGTTTTAGGATATATTTATACCCGTTCATAGAAACGTGAAACAAATTACAATTTTTGAAACTAGACTCCATTCTACAAATGATGAAAAAAAGAGAATCAATTTTTGATTAGTTTGCAAAAAAATTAGGGGGCAGCATGCTCAAATTTCAACTTTTCAAGATGTGTCCACTTTGAAAATTCATAAAATATTATATATTCATTAAAAAATTTATCTGAAAGAATGAGGATAAACTATATGGTGTTAGCTAATTTGTCACTCGTGGAATTTTTGAAATTCTAAAAAAAACTCAATCAAAAAGGGGGGAACCCTCAGGCACTATGCTATTTTTTTTTATAAAAACAGGACCTGTTTTGAGCCCCTCCCCTTTTTGAGACCCTTAATCTTCATTAATTTCAAAAAAAAATTATAGCTTAGAAACTAGACTCATAGCACTTGAACTTTTGTTCTTGCCACATCTTAAAATTTTGAGCATAACTATCTTCATTTTCTCATGCAAATCAGATTTTTCTGATTTCAGAAAAAAAGTGGCATCTTAATAGCCAAAATTGTGTCATAGATTGGTGCACTTACCTTAATGTTTTTTAATATTTAATTTTTGTCATAGTGGGTGATCGTAGGGTGAAGGCTCTGGCCCAGAGCATAGATTGTGATGCATCTTCAGGAGCTTCTACCCAATAGGTTTATCTCATTGTAATTGTACAAATTAGATACAAGCAAAATGTTTTATTATTGTTTTTTTCATAAGTTTATTGGGTTAATTTCGATAATATTTTTAATATTCTTTTCATAGTCGGGTGATTGTGGAAAGACACCAATAGTAGAGGAGAGCATTCGTAGGGAGGTCCAATCACTATTAGGCGATGATGACATTACATATTCCACAAAGCCTCTGGATATGATAAGGAAGACCCAAAAAAAATGCAATGAAGAAATCCTTCAGTTATTATTTATAGTGCCTCAAATAGATGAGATAAGAGATTTGGTTAAAATATTGAATGAGAGAGCACACAACTTGCAAGTAAGTTGTCATGAGATCTTTAATTATAACATAAGTTCATTCATGGTCTTATATTTTGTACTATTTTATGTCATGAACTAAAATTTGTGTTGTTTTTATAGGATTATTTGTGTCCTCATGATGTTGCTAGCCATGATCCGGGTATTGCATGTGTTTCTTGGGGAGTAGGGGTTGGTACAAGTGTCGATCCTGATCTTCTTGTGTATACATCACATCATATAATCCCATCATTTGTGCCTATATTTTCAACTATAATGTTGATAGCACATAGCATGTAGGCATTGGGTAGTGCACCCTCTGGCAGCGAAAACATGCCAAAACATACGTCAAGACCTGTACTTGGGGATGGAAAGGTGTTGTTTGGTGTTTCTACACATCAACAACTTAGACAAAATAAAATTTATCCTATCTCTCTTGAAAGGTTGGTCTCTATGATCAAAGAGATAACCGCAAGGTCTCATGGGTGTCAGGTCATGACAATGCAGTAGAACAAACTCAGTGATAAAATTTAAAAATGTTGGTAATCACAAGAGGTCTTATGCACAAATACTGGAAGCTCTAAATCCATTAGATTTTAAGATATGGTGATTCTTTAATTTGTAGTTGTAACCATATAAATAAAGAAACAACAAAAGGTGAGGGTTTCAGAAGTCTTATTATTAACACTACTTCTAAGATTAACCATGCAAATGATGAAATACTTTGAATGGACTAATCCCTTAAACTATTTTTTGTTTGACCCAAGCTATACCTACGATCTTGCAAAAAATAATACAATCTTCTAAGGTGTTAAATATTTTCAGGTTGTAGGCATTCATTCAATAAGACTAAATGCATGTATTCAGTTGAACTAAGCACATGAATATGAGGTATAGGTTGACCTTGCACAACATTCCCACAATCAAGAAGTTTCCCAAAGTATGAACCAAGGATTGCTACAACACTCCAAACATTAAATCACAAGCATTACTAACTAAACCTAAGATGTATTCAAACATTTCCAAGCGATTTGAAAAATAGAACAAGAACCATGTAAGATTTTTCAATGAAAGAGAAGGCACTAGTCATAACACAATGTCTACACTTTGTATTAAATCATCACATTTGCAATAATTCCAGTATGTTATAGTACTTGCCTGAAATGTAAAAAGTAATTTCTAATATTCTAACATGCTACTCTACTATTAAACCTAATTATTCCAAGTCTTCTGACTTAGTCTTCCAATATCTATCAAACCTCTAAAATTCCATTATTTTCAAGGGAAGTAGAGTACCATACTTATAGAACAACAAAACCATGTCAAATAGAGCTAGGGATACAAGGAAACTTGGCCACCAATCAAATTTTCCTTGACAACCAACAATAACTCGCTGTCAAGAAATGAATGTAGTAAGGACCCCCATCAGATCGATCTCGGATTGCACAAAGTCAGGGAATGGATCCTTAAGCCACACCCACCAAAATATTTCACCCACACGAAAACACCATAATGGATATGAGCCACCAATTGGATCTGAGCTGGGAAAATGAACAACTTAGATTAAACAAAATCGGGTTGAGCCCCTTCAAATCATGGTTACCTGCCATTAATGTCCACCAACCAAATCGGCCTTCCATTCGGGAATGGGTTTCATGATAGAAGTCACAAATTTTACCTAACTGCACCTGAAAATCTTGCCAAATATTCAAAGTACATCCAACAAACCTAGCTCAATCCAACCTGTAATCAAACAAGACACCATTAATGCTCAAAACATCATAAAAATCCAAGCAGGTCCATTAGAGTTCATAAGGAAAGAAAATAAAGCACAAACCCAAGCGGAAGTGGAACCAAAGATAGTCAGAGGTGGAACCATGAGCATAATAGGAATAGAGAGAAAAAATAGGCGGAGGTGGAGACGGAACGGGAATGAGAAAGGAAGGGAAACAGGAAAAAGCGGAAACAACCCAACCTTGACTGAAGTGAAGGTGGAACAGGAAAGGGAAAGGAACCAAAGGGAAATAGACCAAGGTAGAAACAAACCCAACCTTGATGAAAGCGGAGCTGGAATGGGAACGAGAAAGGAACCGAAGGGAAATAGGTGGAGCTGGAAACAAACTTAACCCCGACAAAAGCGGAGCTGAAATGGGAATGGGAACCGAACTAAGAAATTTATGAAAGTTCAGAGTTAGGTTCCATCCCGATTCCACCTCCAAAAAATGAAGGAAAAAGTGAAGCGAAGAAAACCAACCCCACAGTCGAAGATAGACAAAATAATGGGAAAACAAGAACACAGGAATCAGAGTCAGAACGGGAACAAAAAGTGAACTGTGAACTTTGGGAAAGTTCAAAGTTCAGATCCATCCTAGTTTTTCCTCCAATGAACGAAGGGGAAAGTGAAGCGAAGAAAAAGCAAGGGCATAAACTAACCCTTTGGATGCAAATGAAAAAAATGAAGAAGGAAGCAAGAAAGCGAGTGAGAACTGGAGCCAGAACGAGAATGGAAACAAAACTAAGAACTTAGCCAAAGTTCAAAGTTCAGTCTCATCTCGGTTCTACCTCCAACAGAACAAAATAAACAAGAAAAAAAAGGAAAACCTAAGGAATAAAACCAACCCTTAGGACCCAAACAAAAACATAGAGGGGAAAAACAAAAGGCAAAAGAAGACCACCCCAGATAGGATATCCACAAGACTCCAAAACCACCAGGAACTCAACAAAAAGGCACTCAAAACCATGGCAAGCACCAAAGACCAAAACCCCAATATTTTCAAAGATAAGCACAAAAGAGCGAGCAAGCCAGAAAAACTGGTAAAAAAGGGCAAGCCAAGAGAGGTTCCCTACTTACAATGGGGTATGTGTACAAAACTGCACAATAAATGGCGACTCCACTAAGGAAATTCTCCAAAGCATTTTTATGAAAAACTGGCATCATAAACTCATAATCTTTGGTTTCAATCCAAGCATCAGGTTACAAATAGACAAGGTTTAAGAGATCACTAACAAGCCAACCTTTTCTATACCAGGGTCAAAGGGTGTGTGTATGCATTCATTCCCTTTCCTAAGTTGCAGCAAGGATCAAATTTAGTTTGATAGGGCTACCTAAGGATTCTAACTCCAAAAGCAACCTCGATAGAGCCTCACTGCCAGTCAGACACCCATAGCCCTAGTGAGGTTATCACTGTGACCCTCCCTATCATAGCTCCACTACCACCCAGGCATCAATAGCCTCAATAGAGATACTAGGATACCCTTGAAAAGGTGAAAATTTATTTTGATTTTCAATATTTTCTTTTCTTTTTGATATTCTCTTTTGAGATTTCATTTTAAAGCTTTAATTTTCACCTTGCAGGCCATGAAGCCCACACTCAAGGATGAGAACCATAGCGGCACTGGAGCAGAAGTAAATATTTTTTACCTAGTCAAACCTCCTAAAGACCATATGCAACCTTGGAACTATTAATATTTGTGTGAAGATATGACCCAAATATATTCCAGAATTTAACTTAGTCAAGTGACACTAACTCCTAGCCCATGCAACATCAAATGAAGGAAATCTATTAGTTTGAATGACTTTGAGAAAAATGATAAGAGTTTGTAAAAGAAATCCTAGAGTAGACCCATACAAGCAGCCGATTGTATAGATGCAACAATCCCAAAGGAAAGTAGGACAATCCCACAAAGAAAATCAGTAGGGAAAACCAACCCAAGAAGACCAAAGTAAACCAAAACTGGAGCAACAGACAAGCAGATCAAAACCAAAAGAAACCCATACCAAAAGCAGCAATCAAGCAACATAAATGAAACCTAATCTAATTATGTACAAGGATAGAGTTGAGAGAAACTCAAGACTAAAACTAATGCTTCAAATAATGCCCATTGATAGGTAGTGGGATATCTCCTTCAGTGAGGGTTTTCAAAAGGAAGGCATTATCTCTGAGAATCTCTGCAATCTGATAGGGGCCAAGACAAATTTTGTCAAATTTTCCATGTTCCCCCTTTTTGTCATGGGATTTATCCTAGTAGAGAACCAAGTCATAGATTCTAAAGGCCTTCACCTTAGCTCTCCTATCAAACCATTTTTTCACTATACCCTGATGTTTGGGAAAAAATCTAGGGCTTCATCTCTTGTCTCTTCAAGGTGTAACAATTCAGTTAAGTGGGCTTCACGCTTATCCTCTCCATCATAATACTCATTGATGGATTGTAGGGTAAGGATCTTCAGCTAGATGGGAAAGACAAGTTCCAATCCATACACTATGTGATAAGGAGAGCTTCCTAAGGATGTCTTCTATCTAGTGTGGTCTACCCAAAGAGAAAATCTGAGCTGGGTATGCCAATCCTTGGGATTCTTTTCTAGTAGTTTTTGGATGACTATAAATAGGTTTTTATTGGAAGACTCAACCAAAACATTCCCCTATGGATAATAATTGGATGCAAATTCTATGGAAATTCCATGATCATAAGCCCAGTTAGAAAACTTTGAAGATGCAAATGCAAACCCATTATCACAAACCATAGCCAATGGACAACCGAACTGGTTAATGATACCCAATTATATGAAATTGATTACTACTTTAGAAGTGCATTGTTTGCTTGCAAGAGCTTCAATCCACCTAGTAAAATAATTAGTTATGGTAAGAATATACCTATGGCCTATAGATGAATATGGGTTGATTAGACCTATGAAGTCCATTCCCCATTGTGAAAATATTTTTACTTCTATGATAGGCCTAAGTAGAAGAGTTGCACACCTCTCCCTGCTTGCTACAATTTGACACACAGGGAAATTTATCACGTGGTGATGTTTTTCCTTGAACAAGGTAGGCCAATAATAGCTTGCCCTTAGAATCTTATTTGTATTGGAAGGTCATGAACCATGGCCCATGCCATATTTACCATGAAATTCAATCATTACTCTCCAAGCCTCTTCCTTCCCTAGGAATCTTAGGTAGACACCTTCATGATTTCTCTTGTATAGGACAACTCCCTTTATCATAAAATTTCCACCCTTCAAACATAGAGCCCTCCTTTGTACTGAATTAAGGTGTTTGGGACATTGTTGATTCAACAAGTAGTAGATAATGTCATCATACCAGTCCCTCGAGGTCAGTACCCATTTCTGCCATTGTCTTGGTCAGTACCTGCCCTCTTACCA
This sequence comes from Sequoiadendron giganteum, assembly GCA_007115665.2. NCBI lineage: Eukaryota > Viridiplantae > Streptophyta > Pinopsida > Cupressales > Cupressaceae > Sequoiadendron > Sequoiadendron giganteum. The sequence continues at coordinate 391,377,083 of CM021110.1, forward strand.
ACTTCATGGGTTTAATTTCAATATCATATTCTTGTAACATAGTCACCCACTTGGCTCTGCATTCACCCAACTCATTTTTCATCAACAACAGCTTGACTGCAAGATCAGGGACTATAGCAAAGACCTTGTTCTCAATATATAGTGCCTTAAATTATTCACAGTTCAAACCAAGGCATAAGCCTTCTTTTCAACATTAGGATACCTCAGCTCGACATCCTTCAAAGGTGCACTCATGAATGCTATGGGATGTTCATTCCCTTGATCATAATTTTGTGTCAACAAGCCTGCATAGGAGTGATCAGAAGCAAATGAATAGATGTAGAATGCATTAGCATAATCAAGACTTACCAAAAAGGGGCCTCAACAATAGCTCTCTTGATTTCTAAAAATGATTCCTTAGCCTTTGTATTCCATTCAACCTTCGCTTCTTGCTTCAACATGGCATTCAATGGCTTCACCATTTCTGCAAATCCAGTGACAAATTTTTTTACAAAGTTAATCTTGCCAAAGAATGACTTCATTTATTTCTTGCTTGTAGGGGATTGAATTTTTATTATTGCCTCCACTCCTTCAAGATCAATGTAAATACCTTGTTATGAAATAACATTTCCTAAAAAATTTCCCTCAATGACTCTAAAGATGCACTTCTTTGGATTAAGTGAAATACCAAGTTCCTTGCACTTCTCGAATACTTTGCATAAATCTGCAACATGATCAATTCTTCTCTTGGAAAATATTGTCAAATCATCCATGCACATGATTATGCACCTACCAATGATGTCCTTGAAGGCAATATCCATAGCTCTTTGGAACGTAGCTCCAACATTGATTAATATAAAGGGAATTCTTTGGTAAGCAAAGGTTCCCCATTTTGTAGTGAAGGAAGTTTTGTGCCTATCCTCATATTGGAACATGAACTGATTGTATCCATAGTACCCATTTGAAAACGACATCATCTGAGATCCATTGACAACCTGAAGCACCTCATCTAGTGAAGGGACTAGATAATTATCCTTTTCTGATGCTCTGTTCAGGTTCCTGAAATCAACACATAGTCCGATTTCTCCATTTTTCTTCCTGACTAGAACCAGTTTTGCGACACATGTTGAATTTCTTACTAGAAATATGATTTGTGTTGAGAGTATCTTTTGCACCTCCTTCTGAATAATGGGCTCCAACAAAGCATTAAATTTGTCTTTGTCTTTGCCTTAATGGCTTAACATTTGACTTGAGGGGAATAGTATGTGTAATGATCAAAGTGTCATATGTCCTCAAATCATCATTACTCTAGGCTATCACATCTTGATATGTGTGCAAGGCATCAATAATTCCTTTCCTCTCCTCTAGAATGCACACCTTACCAATAAATAAATTCTTGACATTACTTTGGGTCGTGATATTGTAGGTTTCACACTGATAGTTGAGGGATTCACTTTTCATTTTCAGCTCTTGATCTCTAATCCTCTCCAAATCAAAGATCCTTTCCAATTGTACCATGCCTCTTGGGATGGTATTAGTCTTTAGATTGAGGACTCCTAGGTCAATTTCAGCCTCTTGAGGCTCCACCTCATCAATTACTTGGGAAGAAAACACATCACAGCTAGTGATAAAATAAAGAATATGCTTATCATCTTCAAATATCTAAAAAAAATTGGTGATGTTGGCAGGCACTAAGGGCACTGGAATAAGTTCCACAGTGAACTTACTTAAGCCTAAAAGTGATAAGGGTTGCAATGTACTTTCTGATTGTGCCAGAGAATCAACAGTATGATTCTTACTTCGAGGTATTAGTTGATTGTTGAAGGCATCAAATCCTTCAATAAGATCCCAAATTTTGTGTCAATGATTGGCCATCCTTTTTTCATGACATGAGTATTTTTTCTCACTTGCCTAACCACTAGCTCAAAATCTCTAAACACTTGCAGAATTTTAACTTTCTTTCTCAATGCCATTAATAGCCCATGAACTAGAGCTTCATACTCGGCTACATTGTTAGTGCACTGGAATTGGAGTCTATGAGCAACAAAATAGGTTTTACCTTTAGGACTGATCAACTCAAGCCCTACTCTAGCACCTTGCTTGGATTTAGATCCATCAAACCTTAATGTCTAGTAGTCATTGCCTCTTGCTTTTCTTTAGATACCTTTGTCCTTTTTGCCACCTAGAGGCTCTTCAGGAGGTTTTGGATCCTTCCCCTTTTGACTATTTTGAATGCTCTGTATGTTTGACTCAATGGTTGGGGTTGTGTTAATGTGCCTTTGTATTTGTTCTATTGTAGTTTAACACAAGCAACATTCCAGTTCAGAATGAGGAGCATTGTGGACTCTGCACCAATTAGGACGAAGCAATTCTTCAAAGTTCATGTTTCTACCTAGATGAATCTGATCTTCTACACATTTATGAATAAACTCTTGGAAGTTATCCAACAAACTGAGTTGTCTATCTACTTGATCATCAAGTTCTTCCATTTGTTCAAATTTCACTTCAGAGCTACTGGCTTCTAATGTGGGCTCACCAGAAGAGCTTTGCAACATCAAGATTTATTCTGTGTCCGAAGAAGGGGAGGCTAGGAAATAGTTCCCCATACTAACTTCTGATACCAGTATCTCATTTGAAGTATTCTGATACTTAGTAATGACATAGTTCATTCTTGGTTCTCTCTCAATTCTAATATGATTTGGGACTCCTTTCTAGGGGAGCCACATGTAGGGAATGAATGGGGGATGTGTATCCATTTAGTGCCTTGGTAAAATCTCTACCCAAGATCAGACCATAGGTGTCAGGAATGTCAACTACCTGAATATTAAGTACTTGTTGCAATCTAGCATCTGAGGCAGCTTGCATGGGAATCATATTTAGTTCTCCTACTATATTCACCTATGTTTTGTCTAATTGGGTGACTTTATTTTGAGAGGCTGCAGTGTTAATATTTTTACCAAATCTATGAATGGAGATCAGAAAGGGAAGGGTTTCCATTTTCACTTGGAATAAACTCAACTATGAATTAGCTTGTGCAACCTAACCCTTATATTTTTCTTTACCCCTATCCCCATGTTGTGATTGACTAGGACCTTTGGGTGTTTGTGAACTAGGAGGCCTTGTAATCTCCTCATTGGTAGCCATTCCTTGTGTTTCTATACTTGAATTAAAGGACCCTAGGACTACATTTCTGATTTCAGGAACTCTTAATAACTCAAAAGAAGAAAGATTAACCTTTACTTTTCTGAGTTCCTCAGTGACATATTCTCTGAGTTGTTCCACATTCATGTTAGTGTGGAGCTCCTTAGAATGACCATTCTTCTTATCCTTTGTTGCATCAAAATTTCTTCCTTCAGAAACATCTAGTTATCCTTCTTTTGTGAGATATTGTGTTGGCACCTGAGGGTATGATGGATTGTTATTGGCATGTGGATCTCGTGGAGTGGTTAAATTGTGTGGAGGGGAAGATGTAGTAAATAGTCCTCCAGCTTGTGGATTCTTGTGGGGATTGCTCCTTAGATCATACTTTCTAACAGGTTGCTGAAACATCTGCATGTCTTCAACATCAGCCTCTCCCTCATCCAATGGGCCATTGTCATTCTTAGTTTCTTATCAAACAACTGAGAGATTTCATCCTCATTGAGCACTTGTTCAGCCTCCTGATTTTGGCTACTCGATTCCTCTTCTAGTTCATTCTCCTCATCCCTTGGGAAAGGAGCATGATTCAACACCAATACTGGGGAATCATAGGGATTTGAGGGCACCAAATCTTGGCTGGTGGAGTTGTTTTCAACTTCATATTGAAAAATGGAAGCAACAGTTTGAAATTCAGGGTAGTCAAGCTTAGAGTGTTGACCTATCTTGTGAAGCCTACACCATCGAGACAAAATGGATTATGCTAAGTACACACCACCTGGAGGTTTCTACAAATTGGAAGGTTGATCTAGTGGAATGGGAACTCCTCCATTATTAGGACTAGTGTTCCATGGCCTATTCTGCCTAGGTGGTTGTCTTATTTCAAATCCTTGTCCACCTTGTTGAATTCTATCGAAGTTGTGACTAGAACCTTATCCTCTTTCAAAGTTTTGATTTATGTCATAGTGTTTCCCTTTGTTATAACTTGATTGCATGCTCTTCTAATTAGCTTGGAGTTGATTTTTTTGGTTCCTCAAGTAGGTTACCTTAATGTTTAGCTTCTTCACTTGCTCAGTTACCTCATCTAACCTTTCTTTATTCGGATTTTTGTAAGGTACTGGATTCACAGTGTTTGGGGGGTATCCTAACACTCCTCCAAAACCAGTAGACTAATTCAAAACTTTTGAGTTCTACAAATATGTAGGGAAGCTATCTTGAAACTTTGAATGGAGGGGATGGTTAGCATTTTTCTAGGGATAACTAGGTATTAGTTGGACCTGGTTTATTGGATGACTCGGGTGAGGGACCAGAGGCAACTATGGAATGGGATTCATGATAGGTGTGTGATTGGTCAGAGCCTAGTTGAGAGATTGGACCTAGCTTGGGTGAGTAGATAGTCCCAGAGATGGTATAGGTCCAAACAAGTGTTGTTGCAGGTCTTTACTAACCCTAACAACCTCTGTATAAGTAGTGAGCAAGCTAGTCGAGGGATTGGTTCTCTACTTAAGGAAGGTGGAGGTAATGGTTTCAAGGGATTTGAAGTAGACCTCTAGGGAAGTGTCCTCATTTCCAGCATAAGGTGTTTGAAGTATAGTGTATGCCCTATGGAACCTATTGTTGAATGATCCTATAGGATCATTAACCTCTCTTTTTACCCCAGTAAACTGCATATACAACTCATTAGCACTAATGTGAGTCTTAAATTTTAGTAGAAATGTAGCCTCAAGCTCAACTTAGTTAGAGATGGATGCAATAGGTAAATGGTTATACCAATAAAAGGCCTCCTCTCCTAGAGAATAGGGGAAAAGTTTGCATGCAAAATACTCATGATTAACCCCTCTATCTCTCAGACAACTCTGAAAGATCCTAATGTGCTCTTCTGCTATCCTATTTGGGTCATTTGTTTGAAACATAGAGAAAAAATGATCAAGGTTCTTGGGCATAACATTGTAGTTGTTAAATGTTAGGGGTGATGGGTTGTTTTCCAAGAAAGCCATTGGTGGGGGTGGTAATCATTGATGGATGACTAGTTGGGGTTGTGAATGGAACCAATCTCAGAATAGGATGAAGATGAACTGGATGGAGGTGGGAATTGTGGAAATGATGGATTGGATGATGGTTCCTCCCTTCTTTGGGTCCTTCTTGACCTGGTTGGAGGTGGCAATTCTTGAAACTCTTCTTCTTCTCCTAGTATAGATCTGGTTCTCCTTCTGATCCTCTCAAGAGAAATGGTGTTTAGAAAATGCTCCAGCTTGCTTGTTTCACCCTCCTTCTAGCGCTAATCCTATTGTTTGGTGTTTCTACACATCAACAACTCAGACAAAATAAAATTTATCCTACCTCTCTTGGAAGGTTGGTCTCCATTATCATAGAGATAACCCCAAGGTATCATGGGTGTCAGGTCATGACAATGCAGTAGAAAAAAATCAATGATAAAATTTGCAAATGTTGATAATCACAAGGGGTCATATGCACAAATACTGGAAGCTCTGAACTCATCAGATTTTAAGATATGGTGATGCTTTAATTTCTAGTTCTAACCATATAAATAAAAAACCAGCAAAAGATGAGGGTTTCATAACTCCTAATGTTAACACTGCTTCTAATATTTACCATGCAAATGATGAAATACTTGGAATTTACCAATCCATTAAACTAATTTATGTTCGACCCAAGCTATACTTGCGATCTTGTAGAAAACAGTGCAATCTTGTAAGGTGTTAAAGCTTTTTAGGCTGTAGGAATTCATTCAATAAGACTGAATGAATGTATTTAGTTGAACTAAGCACATGAATATGAGGTACAGGTTTAACTTGCACAAAATTACCACAATCAAGAAGATGCCAAAAGTATGAACCAAGGATCACTACAACACTCCAAACATTAAATCACAAGAATTACTAACTAAACCTAAGATGTATTCAAACATTTCCAAGTTATTTGAAAGATAGAACAAGAACCATACAATATTATTCAATGCAAGTGAAGGCACGAGTCATAACACAATGTCTGCACTTTGTATTAAATCATCACATTTGCAACAATTCCAGTTTGTTATGACACTTGCTTGAAATGTAAAAACTAACTTCTAATCTTCTAACATGCTACTCTACTATTAAACCTAAAGATTACAAGTCTTCTGACTTAGTCTTCCAATCTCTACCGAACCTCTACAATTCCAAAATTTTCAAAGGAAGTAGAGTGTCATACTTATAAAACAATAGGCCCATGTGAAAAGAGCTAGGGTTACAAGGAAACTCTACCACCAATCAAATCGGCCCTGAAAACCAACAATAACTCGTTGTCAAGCAATGAATGCAACAAAGACCCCCATAAAATTGATCTGGGATCACACAAAGTCAGGGAACGAATGCTCTAGCCACACCCACCAAAAGACTTCACCCGCGCAAACAAAAATCTCCACGAAAACACCAACATGGATATGATCCACCGATTGGATTTGAGCTAGGAAAACAACAACTCAGATTGAACAAAAATAGGTTGAGCTCCTTCAAATCATGGTTTCCTGCCATTAATGGCCACCAACAAAATCGTCCTTGCATGCGAGAATAGGTTTTGTGATATTAGCCACAAAGTGTACCTGATTGCACCCACAAATCTTGCCAAATCTTTAAATTACATCCAGCAAACCCATCTCGATCCAACCTACAATCAAACGGGCCATCATTAATGCTCAAAACATCATCAAAATCCAAGCAGGTCCATTAGAGTTCCTAAGGCAAGAAAATCAAGCACAAACCTAGGTGGAAGCGAAACCATGAGCAGAAAAAGAACAAAGACACAAAACAAGTGGAGGTGAAGGAAGAGACAAAATGGGAACATGAAAGGAAGGGAAACAGGTAGAGGAAGAAACAAACCCAACCTCGATGGAATCAAAGGTGGAATGACAAAGGGAAATAGGTGGAGGCGGAAAAAAACCCAACCTCGATGGAAGCAGACTAAGAATGGGAATGGGAAAGGAATCAAAGGGAAATAGGCAGAGGTAGAAAAAAACCCAACCTCGACGGAAGCGGAGCCAAAATAGGAACGAAAACTGAACCGTGAATTCTGTGAAAGTTCAAAGTTCAGATCCATCCTGGTTTCACCTCCGATGAACGAAGGGGAAAGTGAAGTGAAGAAAAGCCAAGGGTGGAAACCAATGCTTAGGACGAAAAAAATAAAATGAAGAAGGAAGCGAGCAAGTGGGTGGGAAGCGGAGCTAGAATGAGAATGGAAACAGAACCGAGAACTTGGTGAAAGTTCAAAGTTTAGTCTCATCCCAGTTCTGCCTCTGGTAGAACAAAAGAAACAAGGAAAACAAGGAAAACCTAAGGGATAAAACCAACCCTTAGAACCCAAACAAAAACACAAAGGGGAAAAAAAAAATTCAAAAGAAGACCACCCTAGAGAGGACATCCGCAAGACTCCAAAACCACTAGGAACTCAACACAAAGGCACTCACAACTAGGGAAAGCACCAAAGACCAAAACCCCAATATTTTCAAAGATAAGCACAAAAAAGGGGGCAAGCCACAAAAATGGGCCAAAAATGGTAGGCTAAGAGAGGGTCCCTAATTTCAATGGGGCATGTGTGCAAAACTGCACAAAAAGAGGCCACTAGTATTGGTGATGTTTTAGCAACATTTCCTAGATCTTCTCGTGTTACTAGTATGGGAACATTTCCGGTGACATTTTTGGTGATCAAGGATTTCATTCCCCTAAAGATAGGGGTCTAAGGTACTTTAATATGTTTTAATTGTTATTCTATAAAATCCAATTGAAATTTACTTATTGATCACTCTTTTTAGACTAATGATCCCAGGATCATTTTGCAAGAAATGATGTTTTTTATAAAAATCTACATGATAATACATTGGAGATCTTTGACCCCACTATATGTACTTGGTGGAATGCTCAAATTCAAGATTTAAAAGATGAGCTCATTAACCATTTAGTTATGTTGTTCGGTAATAACACATTCAACCGAACCAAGGTCCTTAAGAAATTTGGTACCTATCTAAAGTATGTGAGGGACCAATATAGGTCACATTTAGAGAAGGAAAAAAAGTATGAGCATCCCCCCATGATTCTGGAGAGGGAGTGGAAGGACCTGATGTCGGATGGAAAGGAGAAGGCTGAAAAGAAAAAAGGAAAGACACCACCAGGCTAAGGAAGGTATGTGATACTATCAACAATGTAATTATATATTGATTACTCTTTCTTTTTACATAATCTAATGTATTTCAAACTTTTCATAGGCTACCCGACACATTGAAGGAAAAAAGGAAAGACTAGAAAAACACGGGCAACGTAAACTTGGATCTAGTGGTTATATGAAATTAGCCACACAAGTTGTAAGTATCAATAAATGAAATTTTGCATCGAAATAATAAATTGCATACAATTTTTGTTTTATAACACCATAGAAGCAAAATTCATGATCTTATGCAAAAATGTAAGGCTCTAAATTCAACAGAGTTCCCACAGAAGAGGACCTAAAGATTACCTTCCAGCAAGGCTATGGAGTTGTGGTTGAATGCCTAAGACTCTTGACTGGGCAAGCACAATCTTACACTGCATCCAACACAAAGGTAAATAAACTCAATGAATTTTATTTAAAATTGAATACTTATGTAATCTATTCAATATTAATTTCCACCATAGATTAATTATGTGATCAACATGTTGAGCATGATCAGACTAGACAAGATCAGGAACATGATGTGGCCCCATCAGGTAAAGAGGACCATTCTAATATTCTTTTAAACATATTTAATTGTAATTGGTGTATTAATTAATATAACCTTTAGTGTTTCAACTCCAGAGGATTTAGAGGGTGTTCAACATGTTGAGCATGAGGCTATAAGAAAAGATCAGGAACATGATGTGGAGCCATGAGGTAAAGAGTACCAGTCTAATGTTCTTTTAATTAATGAAATACTTGTAACAATAATAATAAACATATCAATTTAGCATTTCTTTGTTATTGCAACAAACCCCCTTCCATCTATTGGACTAAATGCCAACATATCCCTTCAAGTTTGCGACATGGTTTAGCTACCTCCTGTGGATCTTAATTGAATCTTGTACCAGACATTGATAGGTCAATCTTTTGGTGCAACAACAAAGCCAAAAATTGGTATTAGAGCCAGTCACGGGTTTCAAAACCTTGGGGAGATGCTGAGGGTGGGTTGTTGGACTAATCACCAACATCTCCATTTGGGTTCATGACATGGTTTAACTACCTCTCGTGGATCTTAACCGAATCTTGTATCGAGAATTGACAGGTTGATCTTTTGGTGCAACAACAACGGCCTCCAGGTCATGAGTACACGACTAGGTATACATTAAGATCATGGGCAGAGGGAAGAATAACTGAAGGGTGGATAGATGATTTAGAAAATGATACTCCACTTCTTTTTTTTTAGTTGCAAAAAGGAAACAAAAAATTAAGTGGTTGAAATCATATTATGACAACCATATTTTTGATAATATGTTAATTAATGTTAAAAATAGATATTTTTGACAACCATATTTTTGATAATATGTAAAAATTGAAAGAATGAATGTTATATGTTAATGAATGAATGTGAATATGTTAATGGATGAATGTTATATGTTATTAATGGATGGATGAATGATTAATGTTATATAATCGGGTATGGAGAATTGAGAATTATGTGAGCGGGGGGGGGGGGTGCTGAATGAGCTTCCACCATCACGTGGTTGGCCCTATCAAGTAGAGAATATTAAACTATTATTGAAACAAAGAGAATATCAATAAGCTAATGCACTTTTCAATATTTCATTATGTTGCACTTTTAAGCTTATGTGATTTTCATTAGTTCTCTTTGCTTCAATATGTTACCCTTTGTATTATTTTACTTTTTAACACATCTCCTATGTTACCCTAGATGACAGCTTTTGCAGGGGAACCTATCCACGGATGGATCCCGCAGCTAGGGATATATGATTTTGGACTAGAAAACTTGGGATGTACTCATGTGTAGTGCATAAACAAAAGAGAAGAGCCCACCCATTTCAGCACAAGAATTGGTTTGAGACTGGTACATGGTTTAGACTAGGTTTGGGTATGAGGGGTCTAGGAGAGAGCCCTATAACACAGATGGTATTAAATCATTAAACATATAGATATTGTAATTATGTGTTTAATGCTAACATCATCCAAAATTCACTATGTGATGAGTAGTTATTGATGATGTCATGCCATTGTTTGATAGGTTATTGATTTTGCAATTACTCCCAGTAATCATCTCTAGTTGCTTACATGCCATTTGATCCATATGAGGGGAACCTTTCAATCTAGGTAGCAATTTTATAGATGATTCTCTTACTTAGTGACCAATGGAATAAGTGAGTGGATGGATTGTTCCTAGTAATCGCCTATCATGTGCTTCAAGAACTGATGATAAAATAATTTCACTGGATATAATTAATACAGTTATGTATTATATGTTGCTGGTTTGGTTTTTGGTTTGGGTTTAACTATTATATTTATTCACCCAGGTATCATATGAGAAAGAACACACATATTTTTCTAGAGATCCATTACAAAAGTGACCTTCTCTCTCTCACACACACAACTGACCAAAAATAGAATGTATTGTTTGGAAATAATTAGTTATTGATTTAATTTCTATTTGAACTCAATTGTAATTAGGTGGGCTTCATATGTTGCAGGAACAATACTTGTTTTGATTTGTGAGCTTGGTGTGGATTTCAATGATGGAATCAACATACTTGTATGTTGTCTTTATAGTAACTTTTTCCTATAAAATCTTAAGAAAATATTTTACTTTATTCCACTATGAGAGAAGAAGGTGAGTATTAGATTTTTTCCCAAGGAGATCTTCACATATTTGAAATTTTACCATAAGTCTTCCATTTTTTCATTCACACCTGTCTCAACTATTAAAACCAATTTTGTGATTAATCATTTCAAATTAGTAGACAATTGTTTACTTTTTGATTGGTTAATGAGGGGTTTTGTAGGGATTCCACAACCTTAAGACACAAATTTGGGTCCCTAGTTTCCATGTGTGGGTTTTCAACACTATGCCCATATTCTTTGGGACTTGCATTATTGCAGGTTATGTGAGACGTATCCAACAATTTCTATGGCATTTTTTTCCCAAGTCTTCATTGTTGTGTCTTCTACCATTGTTCTCATAAGCTATTTACTCACTATATGTATCCAAGACCCACTGTTCACACATTTAAAATTGAAGAGATATAACATATCGGCCAAGTAGTATCTATGTCACCCTGATCATGTTTTATGTTTATTTTGGAATGATACAATATATCGACACAACTAGCCAACTTCATGAATAAAAACATTACAGGAATGGCCTACGTGAATGAGGAAGAACATTGTACAATATCAACATAGGCACATTGTATTCATACCGATCGAAAAAAGAAACTGGGCTATATATTTTGATTAAAAAGGAACAAATAGAGAATGTAGCACCATAGGAAAAGCATATCGGCATAACTCATGAAATTTTCCTCGACAAAATACTCATTAGCCATCAAAAGCCTAACAAGTGACAATTTCGATCTCATATACTACTCCGATGAAGATAAAAGGCTCGTATTGGGGACAAATTATTTTTGTTCTATCGATGGGTTATTCAAGAAAGTAAAAAATAGACTCACTCGAGATTTCGGCATGAGGTACACCAATATATCTCATTGTAGGAACCCATTGATATCGAAACAACAAAAAATGGACCGCGCAAAGACAGTTCTTACACTGATAACATTTAGTCAGGAGAAAATATCTCAAGTTACACTAAAATAGTGGATAAAATAATTCACCATCGATGAAAGTTGTGTTGATGGAATTCATCGGTGGGAGTATCACCATTGGAAGTAATGAATAAATTTGGGACCGATCGAATGAAGTCTCTTTGAAAGGATTACATTAGATAAGCTACACTGATAAAGGATGCACGGAAATACAAATACTTGTCGGAGTGACATATACCGAAAGATACATCAACCAAATTATTCATGCAAAGAACAAAACCCATACATATAACCATGATAGGGAGGGAAGATGTTTGAACGAATAATTTAAAAAAAAAATTGCAAGGTTTCATCCCAATTTCGATGAACATAGCCCGAAGAACCACAAAAAATTGTGATGAGGCTCTTGTACATGTGACGTAGTTTTTGTTGTAATGGCAACGATGGTTTGCTCCAACTCATCGGAAAATGGATGAACATTGGGTGTTTTTTCGATGATTTCAAATGAGCGTTCTGCAATGTTTTGCGATTTTTTGCATCAATAGATGGATGAAGTTATGTTGATTTTGCGACGGACATGTTATGCACTTTTTGCACACACACCCCGCTAAAGGAAATGACCCTCTTTTTTTCTTTTGCATCTCCTCACCTTGGCTTTGTCATTTTTCAGTTTTTCTCTTCTTGGGAGGTTATTTTAGGATCATTCTGGATTTGATCTGATAAGGGTGGTATTTTGAAGCATCTTGGGGCCTTGGATCTTGGAAATAAGGATTTTTGAAGTGAATTTTCAATGTTATGTGTAAATATTTTTGTACTAGTGGATAGATGACGAAAAAATAGGCTAAGTTGTTTTTTGAACTTTTCAAAAATTTCTTCTAGAAAAAAAGCTACAAGGTTGAGGGGATTTTGATCTTGCTTGGAATTTCGGGATTTTCCTGCCTTCCCTCAAATCCCCGAAATTCCTTCAGACTCTCAAATCCCTAAAATTCGTTCAGGCCCCCAAATCCTCAAAATTCCTTCTGGTCCTCAAAATCCTGATTTTTTTTTTTCGAAATTTTCATGCCTCCCTCAAAAACCCAAAATTTTCCAAAAATGGAAATTTCCATGCCTCCCTCAAAAACTTGAAATTTTCCAAAATGGAGATTTCATTTTTTGAATCTCAAGCCCCTCAAAACCGAATTTTCCAGAAATGAAAATTTTCCCGAAATGTGTTTTTCCAAAATGGAAAATTTCTAAAAATGGTAAATGTTCCCGAAAATGAAATTCTTGAGATGGAGAAAAAATTTGAAAATAAAAACTTCCCGAAAATGGAATTTTTTTAAAAGGCTAAAATTGTATTTAAATTGGATCTGATTTTTAACATGTAGGCTACTAATGATGATATATGTTTTTCAAGATTAAATAAATCAAAAGGGGGACTTGCATATGGCTTCGTGCCAAGAGGAGAATCTGGAAAATAATGTAATGTTAATTTACATATGAATCAGTGTCCAAGTGTTCAAATGAACCCAGTTGCATATGGATATGTGCCCAGATTGTGCTGCAAGGAAGATTTCCAGCTATGCTTCAACTTGCAAATCAAATATTTTAACGCACCTACATAAGAATCCATGCCAAAACTACCTACAACTGGAGGGGGATTTTTGGAAGCTATTTGCACCATGTGATGTTGTTTGCTTTCTCCAATGAGAATTGTTATCAAAGCCAAGTTGGTAGAGTATTATTTTCTCATTGTTCCATGATATAACTTCTTTTATGCAATTAGATGATGATGTATCTAGATTTCAAAACCCTAATGTAACTGAAGGATGTTTCTAGATGAGAAATCTATGCCATTCGATTGATTTAAGCTTAGCCATTGAATCTGAATTCTAAAATCTATAAAAGGCTAGTGCCTTCTCACTTGTAAGGGGTTAGAGAATAGTTGATTAGAAGCTACAAAGCCAAAATTGGCTAAGTTAGAGGTTAGATTTTTTAGGTTAGTAGTTGTAGGAGAGGAGAGAGACTAGAAATTGTTATGTAATGCTAGAGAAGTAATGCAATTGAGTTATTGATTTGTAAAACTTTGTATTTACTTTTGACAGTTTATGGTTTCTTGTTCTCAATTCTTAGTGTTAGATGTTAGTTTTCAGTTCTTTCATGATAATGGTAAAATATTAATGATGTTGATCGATCTTCGGACCATAATTTTAGCAATTTTATGATTGTAAGTTGTGTAGAGTTAATTTGGGCCTTATTTTGTGCTAAGTTCAACTATGAATGCTTATGCTAGGCTACAATCCCCTTATGTTGTAGATGATGCCTCTTCTAGGGAGGTTTATTATGAGGCTTTGGATAGTTTAACATCTACCTTTGTGAAATGGAGAGAAAAACCTCCTATCAGCCTACTTGAAGCCTATGATGTGGTTGTTAAGGTAAGTACAAATTTCAAAAAATACTTGTCTGGACCCTTGCCATTATCTAATCAAACAATTATGTTGATTTTGGCCCCTCAATTACCTTTGGTTTCACACCCGATTCAACCCTTAAATCAAGCCCCACCTATGTCAAATTACCATCCAAATATGAATCAACCTATATTCTCTCATCAACAAGCTAATATACCTAGTTTCTTGTAGATCTCTGAGATATTTAACCAATCCTTGAACCATGGGTTTCATTTTGTTTGTATCCAAAATTCAGCTGGTGTCAATTCAGTCGGTGTTGTTCCTCCATCAAACAATGCAGACAAGGAGAGGTTGGATGAACTCACAAAGCTAGTAAAGAAGTTGGCCACCAAATTCACCTACCTAAGGAACCAAAACAATCAGCCTCAGCCCATCCGAAAGGGAAATCAGTCCAATTATGATCAAGATCAGGGGAAAAATCTCGACAGGGGGCAATATTTTAAAGATCAACACTCATGGCCGATATTCTATAGAAGGCAGCTACCATGTCAAAATAGTACTTGGGGTATAAGGCCTGATAATCAAAGAGTCCTAACATCTTTGGAGCAGCCAAAAAATCAATAAAAGCACCCAGCTAGTGTATATCTAGCAGAAGCAACTCTATCCTGATGGTGTAGGCTTATTAACACCAATCAACACTTTGAATTGGATTTTCAAGATTTTTAGACTGTTGTGTCCATTTTCCAATAGAAGATCCAACATACCAACAAAAATTTGAGTGGACAAGAGATAGTACCATCTAGTCCTTATGACATATCGGTCTTGGTGGTGGATCATGCCCCATTTCCAAGGACCGAAGAGAATTGACCAAAAGAAGAACAAGACAAAAGTGCTAAAATAGAGTATGCATACAATGAAGAACCTATAGTTAAATCTTTTGAAAGTGATGGGGAGAATTGAAATGGTCCACTAGATGAGGAAGATTTTATGATTGAGGAGGTTCAAGCGTTCCATCATGTGCCTACTCAGTATTTCATAAATGGTGGACAATCTGATGCTAATAAAGGTAGAAGTGCTGAAAACGACAAGGATAAATTTGTGGAGAACTCTAAGGACAAGTGTTTTACCATGAATACAAAGAAAATAGGAGAGTATGTGGTAGAATTATTCAAGAAATTCAAAGGATTGGATGTTGATGAAATCCTTATGTTACATGATATGCCGAAGAAACCTACTCATAAATCCAATAGTGTTGAAGCATCGGTAGAGTCAACAGAAGAGGCGGAAGAGAAAGTATGGTTGTCAAATTATACAAAGGCTACACATCAAACTATGAAGAATGAGTCTCCAATAGAATAATTTCAAAAAGCTACCGACGAATGCCTAGTAGAAGAGTCAACTGGTATTAGATTTGAGAAAGGAATAGCAGTAAATGTTGAGGTAGCCCTGGAGGAGGTTGATCTTTCAATTGAGGAGCCTCAACAAATTTCCAATGAACATCCCATGAAGCAAATTGGAGTTGATGTTGTTGATAAAGAAGCTGATGTTCTTGAGGGTTATAGTTACAAGCTTGAACTAGTGCCAACAAAAGAATTCAGGGAGTCTTCTTACTCATCTAATTTTGTTTTTTCTCTATCTATTGATGAAATGCACAATAAAAATTCATAGATTTTATGCATTAATGATGGAATAGCTAATGTGGTTCATATTGATGCGCAGGAAAACTTGAATGATGCTAAAAATAGTAATGTTACAGTCATAATTGATCACATGGTTGTAGGTGAAAATGTGCTTGAGGATCAGTCTGTGATGCCTCCTTATGAACATCCTACTGAGAATTTTGTTCTGCATGACAAAGCTTATGCAATTCCATCACTAATTCCTCATGAAACAGGTGAAAAGTTCCATGATGTTAATTCTGAATTTGTTCAATCTAATTTTCATCCTGAATTGCTCATTGATGACTCTCATTTTGGTGTACATGTTTCAAATGCAAGAGGAATACTACATCATCAGTTGATACCTCTTGACCTCATGGATGTCAACTCTGCATGATTGGAGGACAATAAATTTAACAATCAGTCTAAACAAGCAACACACCGAGTTGTTTCTTTCTTTGTTATGAATTCAAAAGCTTATCAATTTTATAATGGGAGTTTGGGGAAGACAACTTGCATCTGGATAGATCATGGTTTTAATGAGTTGCCTCAATTGTTGATTATTCCTATTGAGAATGTTGAGTTTGAATGTTGCATTGTTGAGGTTTAATTTTTTGAATATAAGGATGAATTTTCATTCTTGAGGACTATTACTATCACCTTACTACTTGTCCATGCATTGAAAATCCAAATAAGTGTGGGTCTCAATTCACCTTATTTGATCATGAGTCATTTTGAGTCTCTTTGTACATAATGCTGATTTGAATAAATGCAACTTGCCCTGTTTTTCTTTCTTTTTGTTTTCTTTAGGATAGATGGCTTTAGTTTAGATTGCTTTGCTTTGCATTTAGTTGGGTTTTGGTTTGCTTTGGGTTTGGGTTTGGTTGTTGTTTTGCTTCTCCGGCTTGGGTTCCCCTATTTTCTATTGGGAGTGTCTTATTCACACAATAATAATAATTTTATCTGGGACTGTTTTTGGCTATTCCTTTTACAAAATCTATTCATCCTTCTAGGATATGTTAGTGGAAGTCTTCTATTCAGTGTTATTTGTGCTAAATATTTAAAGTGGACAAGTCACTGGATCAAATTAGCTCCTGAATGTGCTTGAATCTTACATTTTACAGACATCTTAAGAATCTTGAGGTTGTTGTAGGATCTTCACAAGGTCTTGTTAAGTGAAAAATCTTATATTTCTACTTTAGTGCCACTGTGATTCTCAGCCCCGAGTGTGAGCTTCATTGCTTATAAGTTGAAATGAAGAAGCAAAAATAAATATCAAAAAGAAAAGAAAGAAAATAACATAAAATATTGAATATCAAAAGAAGGTGAGTTCAACATTTTAGGGGGATCTAAATATCTCTATCCGGGCTATGGACGCTTGACTAACAATAGAGCTATGTTCAAGAGAATCATAATGATAACCTCGTCGGGGCTATGGATGCCTGACTAGCAGCGAGGCTCTATCCATGTTTCTTTTGAAGTTAGAATCTTTATGTAGCTTAACATGACTGAACTTGGTTTCCTGCAGCAGCGTAAGGAGGGAAATCTATAAACTTGCACACACTTGGATTTCTAGCACAGGAAGGGCTAGCTTGCTCATTGATTTTGAAACTTTAGTTTACTGGTTGACTTGATGTGAGGATCAAAATAAGAGATTACGGGTTCTTCATTCTAGTTTTTCATCGAAATACTCTAGAGATTTCTCCTAGAAAGAGTCACCATTTGTTGTGCATTTTTTACCCACATGCCCCACTAAAGGTAGGGACCCTCTTTTTTTATTTTGTATCTTCTCACCTTGGCTTTGTCATATTTTAGTTTTTCTATTCTTGGGAGGTTATTTTGGGATTAAATCCGAATTTGATCTAATAAGGATAGTATTTTGAAGCGTCTTGGGGCCTTGGATTTTAGAAATGAGGATTTTTTAAGTGAATTTTAAATGTTATGTTTAAATATTTTTGCACCGATGGATAGAGGACAAAAGATTAGGCCAAGTTTCTTTTTGAACTTCTCAAAAATTCCTTCTAGAAAAAAGGTTATGATGCTTAGGGGATTTAGACCTTGCTTGGAATTTCAGGATTTTCCTCCCTAGGCGGAAATCCCTGAAATTCCTTCAAGCCCTCAAAATCTCAAAATTTCCTTATTTGGAAAATTTCATGCCTCCCTCAAAAACCCGAAATTTTCCAAAAATGGAAATTTCAAGCCCTCAAAACCCAAAATTTTCAAAAATGGAAATTTTTCCAGAAATGCATTTCTTTCCAAAATGGAAAATTTCCAAATGCTAATTTTTTCTTGAAATTTTAAAATGTTCCCGGAAATGAAATTTTTGAGATGGATAAAACAATTGAAAATAATTATTTTTCGAAAACGGAAAGTTTTCTTAAAAGGCCAAAATTGTATTTAAATTGGATTGGATTTTTAACATGTGAGCTACTAATGATGATATCTGTTTTTCAGGATTAAATGAATCAAAAGGGGGGATTTGCATATGGATTTGTGCCAAGAGGAGAATCTAGAAAATATTTTAATGCTTATTTACATATGAATTAGTGTCCAGCTGTTCAAATGAACCCAATTGCATATGGATATGTGCCCATATTGTGCTGCCAAGAAGATTTTCACCTATGCTTTTACTTGCAAATCAAATATTTAAATGCACCTACATAAGAATCTGTGTCCAAACTGTCTTTAGCTCGAGGGGGATTTCTGGAAGCTATTTGGACCATGTGATGTTGTTTGCTTTCTCCAATGAGGATTGTCATCAAAGCCAAGTTGGCAGAATATTATTTTCTCATTGTTCCATGATGTATCTGGATGCCAAAACCCTAATGTAACTGATGGATGTTTCTAGATGAGCAATCTGTGCCATTGGATTGATTTAATCTTAGCCATTCAATCTGAATTGTAAAATCTATAAAAGGCTAGTGCCTTCTCACTTGTAAGGGGTTAAAGAATAACTGATTAGAGGCTGCAAAGCCAGAATTGGCTAAGTTAGAAGTTAGATTCTATAAGTTAGTAGTTGTAGGAGAGGAGAGAGACTGAAAATTGTTATGTAATGCTGAAGAAGTAATGCAATTGAGTTGTTGATTTGACAAACTTTGTATTTACCTTTGACATTTTATGGTTTCTTGTTCTCAATTCTCAGTGTTAGATGTTAGTTTTCAGTTCTTTCATGATAATGGTAAAATGTTAATGATGTTGATCGATCTCTGGTCCATACTTTTAGCAATTTTATGATTGTAAGTTGTTGTGTAAAGTTAGTTTGGGCCTTATTTTGTGCTAAGTTCAACTGTGAATGCTTGTTTACATTGCACCATTTACTGGGTATGTGGATGAATGTTCATAGTTTGAAAATATTTAGTTTCCTTAGAAGATGGCACCATTTTTGTGGAGTTTTGGGCTTGTCCTTGATCAAGCAGAGATTGGTTTTATTGGGGATCTATCCATTTGAAACATTCATGATTGTTGTGATTGATCTTAGGGGTTTAGTTTTAGAATCTCTCTTAGGCCCTTATCTTTTGCTATTTCTTTTATTATTTGGGTTAGTTTTAGGATTGAAAACATTACCATATTGTTGCATCTGATGAAAGTACACCTCCAATATTGTTCATTTGTAAGGTCCTTTGTGATTACCAACATTTTCACATATTATCTGAGTTTTTTATGCATTGTCAAGACCTGACATTAGAGATCTTGGGGTCATCTCTTTTCTGATAGAGATTTACCTTTCAAGAGAGATAGGATATTATATTTTGTCTGAGTTGTTGTAAACAAAAAACCATCAATAGGACACTACGACATTTTCCATGGCATTGACAGATGATGTTGGGTCGTGGTTTTGACATATAAAGATTGGTTGTTAAAGTGATGAAAATCCAGCAAATTTTTTTATATAAGTATTGTGCCAGTAAGTCCACAATATTTTGTCGATATGTCACCAAATATTCATTGGAATTTTTAGTCAAATACAGTAGTGAGAGTTGATGGCCTGTAGAGTATCTACATCAACACTCTCCTTCACAGTGGAAGGGATGACAATGTTCTCATGAGGCGGCCTAGCGAGAGGTCATCTCGCTTGCTATGTAGGATCCAACTGTGCACCGGTTCTATCTTGTGCCAACCCCCAACCTCTACCTTGGAAGTCCCTCATATCAAAATAAGTTGGGATTTTGTTCAAGATGAACTCAATGCATAATTTCCTGAGAAAATACTATGGGACTTCACAATTGTTGCATGGTGGGTCATCAAAAACCATGTACCACCTATCCCAAAAATATTCCGTAATCTCTTGATGGTGGCACCAATGAATAGGAAACCCTTTTGCACTGAGGGAGAGATTTCCATTTGACCATGTGTCAATGAATAATGCACACAAATATAATTTTATAATTTTTAAATCTTCTACTTCTTTATATGATAGTTTATCTTGGTAAAATACCCTAGTCGCCTACCAACTAGATAAATGTTTGTTGATTTAATCTACATTTTTTAACATATCTTGCAGTGAAGTTGTCAAGGTCATTCTTTCTACAGTTGAACTATTTCAATTGTTAAACCTCCCGATTAAATCCTCAATTTTTTTTTATTGTTCTCAATTTCACCCATTAAATTTTGTTGAGTGCCAGGAGGGTATTGAGGGATTGGTGGAGGAGGTTGTTGTTGTGGTTGAGGATTTTATTGTTGAGGATTTTGTTGTTGAGAATTTTGTTACTGAGGATTTTCTTGTTGAGGATTTTGTTCTTCCAGTGGATTAACATCTCCTACAATTTTAGAAAATAAATATCAAATACAAGTTAAAACAAACAAATTCAAAAATAAAAAAACAATCCTTACCTCTTTGACCTCCTTGTCAATGTGGAAACATCTTGGCGATGAATCAACAACTTTTGATGAATATTTTTACAAAAAAAATCCTCCTAGAATGTGAGCGTGGAATTCTAGTGTTTTTTACTGTAGGCAACAACAAAAAAGGTCACAAATGAAAATGAATTTTGATTTTTTTTCTTTTTTTCTTTAACATGTCATAACACGAGCATGTTATAATGTGCTCTTTTTATAACACGCTCACATTATGGGCTTGTGGTGGTTGAGCCTCAGACTTGGAACACCAAACCATAGTGCGAGCGCATTATAAGACACTCAGATTATGAGTTTTCAATTTTTTTTTAAAAAGCGGCCACAAAATTGCTACCCATCTTCATGCACCCGCCCACAAGAAAAAATATTTTTTTTGGAAATAATCTAGATTGCCATTGAATGTAATTTCATACCATATAGATTTTTTAATATTATAAATTCCACATATTATATGTATAGTACCATATTACTTGGGATTATTGAAGTTCAACATTATTTATTTCTAATGTATAAATAGAATATATATTGAAATCAAAATTTTCCTTACACATTTTTCTTTAGGCATACACACCATGTTCACTATTTTTCTTGACATACATAAGGTTTTATTCTAAGTGTGTATACATGAAACTGTATGTGTATAATTGGTGGAGGATATACAATATATGGGCACCAATACACAACCTACGGTATATGTGAGAGATAATTTTTAAGTACAAGAAAGCATATTGTGATATTTTGAGACAAAAGACAACTTTATATTCTCCATAGAAAAATGAAGCTATAGAAAGAATGAGAAGGATGCTGATAGAAAAGGCTAGAATTATTCTTGATGGAGTTGGATTGGAACAAGAAAACTCGTCCAACATTACAACCATTAATTTCTACATCATTAATAGGTATCCTACATCAACTCTTGTTGATAAAATACCCATGGGGGCATGGTTGGGTTGTAAGTCTTCATTGAGACATATCAGTGTTTCTGGTTTTGAGAAATATACACATGTGCCAAGTGAGAAGCAAAAAATGGATAACAACGTTGTTAAATGTATTTTCATCGATTATGGTTAGAGTGGGAAAAGATAAAAACTTTGGGGTAAATTGTTGCATAAAAAATAATATATAGTAGTTTACTGTGATTTTTAAAGAAAATATATCTTCTTCTATTGTCTTGTATCCACAATATATAAAAAATAAATGTGTGATTCAACTTATTCTATGCCTAATAAATTTAAATAGCATCCCTTAGATAAACAAGAATTTGAGAGCTCATATAGCTTTGAATCTTAAGAATAGGAGGAAGATCCTCCAACTTAATTTGTTTGAAGGTCTACAAAGTATAGATAAACACTAGATAGGTATTCTCCTAATTATTAGAGATTTTTTTTAATACGCACATTTATGAACCAAGATGTGTACAAGAGACATCAAATATGAATGATGTAGAGTATTTAAAAATTTCATGGATGAAGAAATAATAGAATTTAAAAGGAATGATACATAAGACTTAATACCATTGCTTGAAAGATATAAACATGTTTGATGAAAATGAGTGTTCGAAAATAAAATTTCTTTACATGGTAGTATTGAGAAATAAAAAGTATGGTTGATTGTAAAAGGTTACTCCTAGGCTGAGTGGGTTGATTATCATGATATTTTTTGTTGTATTGGAAAAAGGGATCTAGGTATTAAATCACATTTCTTCCAATATGATAATTGGGGAGGATTAAAAGTGATCTCAACACCCACTTGGTTACAAACCCAATGGAAGAGCCAGAATGGTAGATCATGGTTTTAATCCTCTATGGTGGGATGATGTTGATTAGATTAATTGATTATTAATTGAATGAATTTGATAATGCAATGATGTTTATAGTTAAACCATGAAAATGTGAAAAATTATTGACATTTCTAAAAAATACAAAACAAATAAATAGAATTTTTTTTCCAAATAGTAGAGGGTAGACACAAAAGAACCTAGCATATAAATTTGGACCCAAAATAGCTAGATAGGGGTGATAGGAACCCTAGACTATCTAGAAACTACTCAAGATCTTATTTCTCTCTCTTGTTGCTCCTGATCTACAAGTTCTTCTCTTTTGGGGTCACTATCGAAAATTCATTTGTCATCAATAAAATCCACTTTCCTTGACTTGATGACTTGTAGGGATTGAATGTATGAATGAAAAATTATTCTTCAATATTCCTCCAATTCACTTTAGATCTATAAACTATACATGAAAGAGGGGGAGGGGTTGTGTTTTATAGGGTATTTCCTAAGTCAAACCCTGTTTTGGTATGTCTACCTTCATAATGGCTATGATGATGTAAAAGGAAAACTTACCCCCAGTCAAACAAAAGCTAAATAATAAATACATGATAAATTGAAAATTGTTGCAGCTCACCACTCAGATCTACATTCCTTGATGGACTAAATTCATGTACTTATCACCTTCAAGGAGAAATTGATGCTTGATTTTAATTCCTACAATTTTTAGTACTCACAAAAAAAATGAAAATAACACATGAATGAACTCACAAAAAAATGATGCTTGACTAAAATAAATGTTATAATAATTTTTCTAATGAAATACTCTTAACTACTCTTGGTTGCTCAATAATAATCTCAATTATCTTCTCCAACATGTTAGGATTAATTAGGATTAAAATGGTGAAAATGATTTATATTAATGCAATTTTTCTAATTTCCCAAAAATCACATAGTAGTAGCTAACAAATAATTTAAATTTTTCAAATATTAAAATGTTGACATTACATATTTAAATTTTAGCCAAAATGGGTCATTAAAGGTGTTGGGTTCCCTAATCTAGACCCATCCTTTTCTAGGGTCTTAAACGTCAGTATTTAATGTTAATTATTTATTTTCAATCCCATCTTTTAATTTTTTAAAGATATTTATAAAACAAGAAAATTAAATGTATAATTAGGTCCATGCATATAAGGGGGAGCTAAACCTCATGTGAATTTGTCAAGGGTGACAATTTTTGATGCTACATTTAGCCCCCACTTTAGTGAGAGTATGAAATTATGCTCAAACTCACACTAAAGTATGGATAAGCCAAGAAGGTTTCAATTATCAAAACATTGAAGAGATAGGAGATATCATTGAATCTAGGGGATGTGCTAGCCTCCAAGCTCAAGATCTTATAGAAAAAAATGTAAGGAAAAAGGAACACACATATGAGGTGCAATGCAACATGATAAATATGAAGCATACACGATGAAGACATACAACACAATATAATGAAAGCACATATAGGAAATGAAAATACTAAATGATGCAAAAATAATACAAAAATATAAACACAATGTAAAAATAATCTAAACATGCAAAATGGGGTATGCCAATCATGAAATAGCAAGTTCCACATAAATCTTACTAGGGTCCATACCCAAGATATTCATGAATCATAGGCTAACAAAGTTTGATATTTGTTAGGTGACCCATGAACCAAAGTATCATAGGCTAAAATTTTTTGATATTTGTTAGGTGACCCATGAACCAAAGTATCATAGGCTATTGAGGTCTAATATTCACTAGGTGAGCTTTTGCAACAATAGTAAATGAGAAACACATAAGGGCTAATGAATTTTAATATTCACTAGGTGCATTTTCATATCAACCATACCAACAATTATAATCCCAATAATTCTAATAATGTGCTACAAAAATGATCAATATTCCAAAGACACATCACCAAGCTCAAAGTATGTGAGCAGAGTGAAGCACATAATGGAATGCATGCCCCCGCCTTTAGGTAATTACTAACACGAGTTGTGAATTAAATTTCCTTTAAGGTAGATTAAAATAATAAATGTAATATGTTAGGGCCATAAGAGCTTATTGGAAAACCCTATGCCAAAGATATGTTTCCAAAAAATTTGACTCATGACAAGGGGCTGACTCCAAGATAAATACACATAACAAGACAATAGATATCATGTAAGGGATCCATGAAATCAAGGTAAGTATAGATCATAAATCATAGATAATATATAATATAATTATTCTTAGAATCAACATCATTCCTTGGATACTCATGAAACAATGAACACAATGGAGGAATGACACATGAAGACATGAAGACAACAAACAAGATTTTAGGCCAACATGGAAGAGACCTAAATTTATTAATGCATTGCATCATTACCAAAATGAAACACAAGAGAAAAATGCTCACAAAATAAAGATGAATGGAGATAAAAAATTGAATGCCATGAAATATTTATTTTATTTGTATCCTTGTGCCAACAAGAGCAACAAGGGTCGTCCAAATAAAACTAACAAACATAAAGACACACCAAGTAGCACATCATGTGCAAGAAAACACATAAAAAACACACAAAGGCACCATGCATGTGATTTGATCTAAATAAAATCATCCACATCCCAACCTTTCTCATCATAAATGGAAGACAAACAATATGCTAAATGGACTATAGTGAGTTTTATAAAAGGAGTATCACTAGCTTTAATGGATTGTGAGTCACTCTCAATAGGAGGATCATCATGGCTGCCCCCATCTAAATTCATTGATTTAGAAAACATAAGAGATAATTTGTTATGATATTATTTTTGTTCTTCTTATATGTCTTTGTCTTCACTAGTCAAATGTATCACAATAGGATGCATAATAGCACTATTAGCATGATTATGAGCACCACCATTCATATGAGCATCTTTTGAATTATTTTCTAAGGTTGGGATATGTAAGGTTCAACTTCATGGTTTGATGGCAGTGGTGAGATCGATTCACATGATGATGAGGATGGATGGGTAGGAGGTAACTCATTAGAGTTGGATTGGATGGATGGATGGTCATTAGGTAAGGTTTCACATTTTTCCACAAACTGATGAGCTATAGCATGATGTATTATTTTACACTCTTTTTACTTCTATTTATTTTTGCACAAGTTTTAGCTTTCAAAGGGGTAATGGAGGTGTTCCCCAACATTGATCTCTTTTAATCCTTAGGAGGAGGAACTGAAGGAATCATTGTGGTTTGGGAGACCATGATATTATTAATCTTCATATTTTTTCTTTTGGAGGAAAACATTTAATTATATGGTTATCTCTTGATCTTTGATAAGATAGTGGAGGTGGAACCACAACATATATGCTAGGAAATCGAGGGAGGAATATTCAGTTTTTACTTAGTTCCATTCACTACCTATGGGGTAGGAGAAACGTCCATCGAAGTCACTGTAGACTGATTAACCTCAAGTGATATATTACCAAGGGATAATTCCTATATATTATTAGCCTTAGAATTTTGACATGGCATGAATTGAAAGTCCTCATGAGGCTTAACAAGTTCAATTGGTTGAGCTAAAAGTAATCTAGTGAAAACAATTCATGAGATGCCTGATTTTAAACCCACTATGATAAACAATGTGTATTTCTTCTTCAAATAGGAATTTAAGAAATTTTTGAATAACTGATGGGACCAAATTCATGGAGCATAGCCATCGATAACCTAACATCAAACAATTTTTTTTTGATGTCATAATTATGGTAAATGAAACATCCAATTATTTATGTTCAACTTTTACTAAGAGCATTATTGAACATAATGTAGGGAAAATAAAACCTTCATTAGATTTTTAACCATGTCTTCTATTTTTCATAATTATCTTTGTAAATTTCATACACAAATAAGAATTATTTAGTGATCAAATTATCTACACACATGGGATCAATGAGTATTACCCTTAAATGGGTTTATCACTAATTCAAATGGTGATATAAAGAGGACCATCAGATGTGTTTATGGATGCATCAATATGTGTAATATTAATGCTAGGAAAAAAAGTGGTTTGACCCTTATGAGGTTGAAATTCTATCATGTTTACATAGTTAGATAAATCATTATCATCTTCTTCATTATCACTAGCTTCCACAAAGTTTGTTGAATGACTTGGAAATGGATTTCTAAATATTGGAAAAATTTTGTTATGTGGTGAAACTAATTTATTTACTTTGTAATTAATTTTGGCTAGCTATATTTGATTAGAGTTGAAGAGTTCCTAAACTTTATTCTTAAGATACATACATCTTTCTAGAGCATGTATAGATGTACAATGATATTGATGTTGAAAATGAAGGTAAAACTGTAGTAAAAAAAATAGCTTAAATTTTGTAAATCCTATAAAAATGTGATTCAATTTTAGTATTCTTTATCATAATTTCTTGTGTATGATTAATCTTGAATTAGATCAATTTTAATATTGTAGAAAGTAGATAGAATATTTTATAATAAATATAAGACAAATAGAAAGGACACAACATGTATGTGGAGAAACCCTTTTAGGAAAAAAACTCCACCAGAATTTGGTCTTGCTTGTATTATTTAACCTTTGAAATGATTACAATAACACTGATTCAATTCTCCTTGATATGCTTCCTTTTTCTTGAAAGAATCTTCTTCACAAATTGCAATATTTTCTCACAAAACTCTCTCATACAATTGCTGCAATAACAAACAATATTCTTTCTTACAAACTCATAAGAGTTATCAAATATATAATCACAAAGCCTCTTGAGAAAATCCACACCTAGGGTTTCCAAGTTGAGTTCAAACATGCATGCATAAATCAAACATGATTCTCCCTCAAATTTGGCACCCAACACTAAAGTGTTAACCTCCTAGTTGTCAAAAATATCTTATACAATCTCATTCTTAAAGGAGGCACCCAAACTGGGTCCAATTTAATTGAACATTATAAATATTTTTTCCATGCAATAGTTGTAACTCAAAGATTCCAACTTGGGTACCCAAGGTGGGCCCAAGTTAACTTTGATTAATTGAAACATATTTGTCATTGATTCATGAAAAACAATGTGCATGCATGATCCTCCATCTATTAACTAGATGTATCCACTTGTTATCTATCCAAGCAACTCAAGTCAACTGAAATTAACTAACATGCAACTGAAGATAGCTGAAACATAACTAAACTAAAATGAACTAAACTAAATTGAATTGAACCAAATTGAACTTAATTGAACTGAATTGAGTTGAACCTCATAAACATCAATCCCTATTTTAAAGGAACACAACATGCATAAATCAAAATCACTATTTTGTAGGAACCTAAGATGCATTTATGAAGTGTACTCAATTGACCAACCAATTAATTGAACTGAGATGTGTCTTATCTCCCATGTAGGTGCCCATGTGCTCTTATTTTGAAGTATCTCTCTCAAGGCATCCCCACATGCTCCTTACATTTAGAAATAACTACAAATGCCAAATTAAATGTTTATTTCATTTCAAATTAATCTCTTCCTAATCCTAGTGTTGTGGAACACATTCCAAGGACTTAGGAGATACATGAAATATGTTTAGAATGCAATTAAATGGCATCCTTTTCCCAACATTCTCCCACTTGAAGTTATACATTGCAATTATTCTAAACAACAAATTATTAATTATAAATAAAGTATAGGACTCAAGGCCAATGGCCTTCCTACACCACGAGAACATGTTTGCATGATTGATCAAAGTGGCAACTTTCTCAATCAAAGCCTTTCCCAGGTCTCTGTAGTATCCATTAGTACCCACCAATCAATCCATGCCAACTTCAAATGCAACCCACATAATCATGAAGCTCCAATCAAATGATTAATACTCAAAACCAAAGAAAAAACTACATCCTCTCCAAATTTCATGAAGATAAGTTCATTATCCTACCAAAGCTCCCACTGAATAGCGATACCAAGCTATACATGGCAACAAGATAAACATCAAACCATCACTATCAAAAAACTCCCATTGAAACATGTAACCAATCTATTCATGACATCGTGATAACCATATCTTAAATGAATATTAGCCATGTCCTCAACACAATCAAATAATTTTTTGTTAATGATACAACTCCCAAAAGGTCAAGTAAAACAACAATATTTAAACCAAGAAGATCAAACTCAAGGTAACCATCCATTAACTAGAAATCAGCCCATAAACCATGTCATAACATCCCTCGAAATGAATCCTCCAAATCTAATTATCCATATCTATGAAAGATAAAACATATAAAATCATGCTAAACCATCCTAAATGAGTCTCCATAATCAATCATGAATCAACTCAATCCTATGATAAATCAAAGAATGAAACATAACACATCTGAAAGATATAATGGGAAAATACCTCTCTAATAAATAATTTCTGAGAGTGTTGAAATCACATCCAACCAAGGTCTAGGATTCTAATTCTTTACAATTGAAAAATATTTTCTTACAAGTAACCATTCCAACATATATCTTTTACCATAAGAGAACTCAAGCCTCACCTATTTCTCCAAGTATCCATGAGGACCTATAACCAGCCAATCCATCACAAAATCCAAATACAACATAGCACTATCATGAAGTAATCAAGAAAATGATTAATGTACCCAATACATAAGAGAACTACACAAGATCAATGTCAAAGCTCCAATCATGAATCAAAAACATAAACATGACAACATGATTTAACCATCTCCTCCAAGGATATCACATGCATCATAACATACATAAAAATCCTACTCTCAAGATAAAAAGTACCATACAAAACTCTAAATGGGTATCAAGAGTAAACCATGACATAATAGAAACCACTCTAAACCAAGAAACCATATCTTCAATCACATGAAGATATACATACCAATGATGCATTCACATCACTGCCAACAAATCTAACTCAATTGTGATACTGAATCACACATGGTAGTGTGACAACCATCCTCTCCATGAAGATCATCCAGGTCATCATCCAAGGATTCCTTTGTAGAAGTATAAAAACTCCTTTTCTTGTTTTTAAAATCCTTCTTGATATGTCCCGGTTTCCCACAATTTAAATAGTTTACCTTACTCTTACTAGGGGTTTTAGACCGTCCTTTAGACTTACCCTTTCCTTCCTTGTTTCACTTAGGTTCCTTTTTCGTAGGCCTACCTCTTACAAACAAGGCATCTTGGGATTCCTCTTTATACTTCCTCCTCATCTCCTCTAATAGGAGAGTAGGAATATATTATCCATCTTCGGATCTGCACCACTACCACTAATAGCAACAATTAAATTTTCTCAAGACTCTGGTAAAGAACAAAGTAACAAAATGCATTTATCTTCATCTTCTAGATTTACATCTATAGATGCTAAATGACTCAAAATCAAATTTAAATAATTTAAATCATGTGCAACAAAATCACCATCTTTCATCTTTAAATAATACAACAATATTTTCAAATACAACTTATTAGTAAGACTTTTGGCTTGATAAATATCACCTAACCTCTTCCACAATTTATATGCAATAGTTTCATATGAAACATTCAAGAGAACAACATCAATAAGACATAATATTATGGTTCCTCTTGCCTTCTTATCAAGCTTATCCCAATCCTCATCTGATATAGATGAATGTGTCTTTGTCTCATTACAAATAGCTAACCATTGATCTCTCTCTTCAAGGAGATCCTCCATTTTCAATTTCCACCTCTCATACCTAGATCTATTGAACCTTTCAATATCTAAACGAGGAGTAGAACCCATTGCAACACACTAATTTTAAAAATCAGAAATTGACACAATATTAAATGCTCCCACTATAGCCAAAAAACCCTCAAACTTTTAAGAGAATGGCATCCCAAAGTCTACCAAACCATTAGCTCTAATACCAAATGTTTAAAATGAAGGTAAATCTGTAGTAAAAAATGTAGCTTAAAATTTGTAAATCCTGTGTAACTGTAGATTCAATTTTAGTATTCTTTCTTACAATTTATTGTGTATGATTAATCTTGAATTAGATCGATTTTAATTTTGTAAAAAGTAGAAAAAATATTGTAGGAGAAATATAAGAAAAAATAGAAAGGACACAACATGTATGTGGAGAAACCCTTTTAGGAAAAAACTCCACCAAAATTTGGTCTTTCCTATATTATTTAACCTTTGAAAAGATTACAATAACACTGATTCAATTCTCCTTGATATGCTTCCTTGTTCTTCAATAAATCTTCTTCACAAATTGCAATATTTTCTCACAAAACTATCTCATACAATTGCTGCAATAATAGACAATATTATTTATTACAAACTCATAGGAGTTATCAAATATATAATCACAAAGCCTCTAGAGAAAATTCATGCCTAGGGCTATCAAGTTGAGTTAAAAAATTCATGCATAAGTCAAACATGAGTCTCCCTCAAATTTCATGCCCAACACTGAAGTTTTAACCTCGTAGTTGTCAAAAATATCTTATGCAACCTCATCCTCAAAGTAGGTGCCCAAACTGGGTCCCACTTAACTAACCATTATAAATATCTTTTCCATGCAATCATTGTAACTCAAAGATGCCAACTTGGGTGCCCAAAGTGGGCCTCAAGTTAATTTTGTTTAACTGAAACATATATGTCATTGATTCATGCAAAACAACGTGCATGCATGATCCTCCATCTATTAACTTAATGTATCCACCTATTATTTGTCCATGCAACTCAAGTCAACTGAAATTAACTAACATGCAACTGAAGATAACTGAGACTAACTAACATGCAACTGAAGATAACTGAAACATAACCGAATTGAATTGAACCTTGTAAACATCAATCCCTATTTTAAAGGAACTCAACATGCATAAATCAAAATCACTATTTTGTAGGAACCTAAGATGCATTTCTAAAGTGTACTCAATTCACCAACTAGTTAACTGAACTGAGATGTGTCCCATCTCCCATGTAGGTGCCCATGTGCTCCTATTTTGTAGGAGATCTCCCAAGGTGTCCCCACATGTTCCTTCATTTAGAAATAACTAAAAATGTCAAATTAAATGTTTATTTCATTCCAAATTAATCTCTTCCGAATCCTAGTTTTGTGGAACACATTCCAAGGAATTAGGAGGTACATGAAATATGTTTAGAATGAAATTAAATGGAATCCTATTCTAGACAATTGACAAAATATTTTTGCATTAAATTCAATGGTCAAGGTTAAGTTATGTCAATAGGCCTGATTGGAGGGAGTTTAATCATGTTCTAATTTAACAACTGCAACATTATCACATGAAGATAATTGGGCAATTGTGAAAATTGTCTATCTCTTGGCCTAAATTGATATGGATCTGTATTTGTGTTAGTGACTTGTTTTTCAATGTTACTATAACTTTGAGGAGTATTTATCTTAATTAAGTTTTTAATTTTATTTTTAAAGGATTGATAATTATTTTTGGGCATAGATTTAAATTGACCAATAGGAACTGATGAAGGTATACCTTCATATTGACTAACCAGTATTTGATAATCACGAAGAGTCATACACAAGTGTGTAAAAGATGAATACTAGGTTGTAAGTTCCCTATAAACACCCTTTGAATATCAATTCTTGGAAGACTATAGGAGATTTTTGAGTAAAGTGATTAGTATCATCATATAAAGCCAATGATATTTTTTGTAGGTCCTTGTTTATAATTAACTAAATCCATTAACTTCACTTGAGGACCAATATTTTCTTGAAAATGTTGAAGGAACACACTAACAAGTTGCATGAATGAGGTAATATATATGTTTGGTAATGAATAAAACCAATCCAATGCCATGACTTTCAATGATCTAGAAAGAGTTTTTATAGGAGCATATCTTCAAAAATGAAGTCGCTAAACAAGACAGTAAAAGCTAGCATATGATTGTTAGGATCTCCTTTACCATTGTAATTTTCAATTTTGGGTATTTCAATTTTTTGTGGTATAGGTGTTTTGAGGATAGAAAATGATAATGGGCTATGTGTGATATATGTCAAAGGTTTACCATTGGTTTTATTTTTATATAAGTTGGATATTTGTTGTTGTAGCGATGTCATATTTTGCAATAGCTAGTTTATCATGAGATTGTTGGGTGACATGTTTTGAGAGTTTTTTTAGTATGGTGAACTAGTATGAATTACTAGTGGGTTATTGTGTTGCATTATTATGAGGGGTGGTGAACATGGTGGTGTTATGGGTGAAGTGAAAAAACTATAAGGATTCCCACTAGGAATCCCTAAGATTGAGTGTAGACCATTGCTATATTGTATTCTCGATTCTATGTCTAGATGTCTAAATATGGGAATAGAAGCTATTTTTAGGGAAGAGGAAACTTGTTTTCCTAATTTTTTTTGGGCATTGGTAGATTCTTGTGTAACTAGTTGTCATAGGAATATTAAGATCTATTATGTGAGCTAGACTACACAACACTTCTATTCCTTGGGGATCATTTATTAGCTTCCTAATGTTGTCCATAATAGGTGTTATTTCTCAAGCTAAAGGCTCAACACCTAGGTAGTCTTGAAGACCTAAATAATTATCTAATTATTTTAGTTTCTCGTCGGGAACATGGTTGATAGTAGCCTCCAAGTCCACATGAATGTTAAGTTGTGATGAAGTCATGAGTAATGTAGGACTAGGGATGGAATCCAAGATGGATTGGGTAGAGGCAATACCATGTGTGAAAGAGTTATAAGACTTAGGCTCAACATCGATTGTGATTGTACCACAAAAAGACACAAGTCTAAAACTACATCTCATATGGGTATTAGTGATAGGACACTAGGTTGTGAAGCTCATAAAATTATTGTGTTTCAAAACATTTAAGTCTACATAAAATGAATGTTAAACAAAATATAGTCATAAAAATAGAAATAATTTTTCAAACACAAAACCCAAAAATATAGAGGAAAAACATATACAAATATATGATCCAATTTTTAGGTAAAAATGAATAGACAAGGATGTTGGGTGCCCTAGAATAGTAGGTTAATTTGTTTGATTTCAAAATCTGGATATGTTGTCTAGTGTTTGAGTGTCCTAGTCTATGACGTTTTACGTCTGATAACCGAAAGATTTCTAAAAATGTACAAAAATTCAATTTGTATAATATGTACAACATAATTTTGTATGCAATTTTCAAAATTTTCAAATAATAATGTAATCAAAATATAATTTTTAGAATGTACAGTGCAATAATTATGTAATCCTATTCTGATAAATCTAGAAAATTGAAGTTTTTCTTTTTAAATGATAACAACAACAATGCAACCTATCAATTTTTTAACAACATGCATAAATGAACAACTTAAAACATTCATATTTATTTCTAGATTTCAACATGACCTAATGCATATTTTTAATGTAATTATGAACTAGATCTACCTTGCAATTACTAAAATTAATCTTATTTTTCTTTTGAAGAGAAAACTTTATGCAAATTTTGGATTTTTAATATTTTTATGAAAACTATGTATGCATAAATGTTGAATTCACACAACCTAAGATTACACTTAAATTCTAAAATGATATGCTTCAGATTTCAAAATATTTTATAGTACACAAAATGTTGGGTTCACTAAAATGTGATATTGAAAAAAGGGATCTAGGTCTTAAATCACACTTCTTCTAATATAAAAATTGGGGAGGATCAAAAGTGATCTCAACACCTACTTGGTTACAAACCCCAATGAAATAGTTAGAATAGCAGATTAGGATTTTAATCCTCTATGGTGGGATGAATTTGATTGGATTAATTGATTATTAATTGACTAAATTTGATAATTTAGTGATGTTCCTTGTTTAACTATGAAAAGGCAACAAACTATTGAGATTTTTGGAAAATACAAAACTGGTAAATAGAAACAGAGTTCAAAATAGTAGAGGGTAGACATAAAAGAGCCTACCATGAAAATTTTGGCTTTAATAGATAGACAAGGGTGTTGGGAACCCTAGACTAGGTAGAAACTACTAAATATTTGATTTCACTCTCTTGTTGCTCTTGATTTTCAAGTTCTTCTCTTTTGGGATCATTGTCAAAAATTCATTTATTACTAATAAAATCCACTTTCCTTGACTTGATGACTTGTAGGGATTGAATGCATGAATGAGAAATTAGTATTCAATCTCCCCCCTATTCACTTAATATCTATAAAATGCACTCATGAAAGAGGAGAAAGGGTTGTGTTATATGGGGGCTTGCCTAAGTAAAACCCCATTTCGGTATTTCTACCTCCATCATATCTATGATGATCCAAAAAGAGAGCTTACCCTTGGTCAGGCAAAGACTAATTGATAAACACGTGATAAATTTACAATTGTTGTAACTCACCACTCAAATTTGCATTCCTTGATGGATTGAAGTCATGTACTCATCACCTTCAAGGAGAAATTGATGATTTATTTGAATTCTTACAAGTGTTAGTAATCACACAAAATTTAACATAAAACATGAAAAAACTCATGTAGGAGTTGTCAAAACCAACTTCAGACTCCAAGAACACCTGCATGCAAATGGATACCTGTCACAAGGAAGAGAATGGATGGAGAAAAAAAACAAGGGTTTGAAGCTCTAAAAAATGGAGAAAAATATTATCAGAACAAAAAGGAATTATGGATATACAATGGATCAATCCTTAAGAAGGAGATCATGCAAACCCTAAAAGAAACCCTAATAGGAAAAAATTTAATAATTAATATAATTATTAAATGTCACTAAATGAAAACTAAAGGGAAATCATAAGAAGGGAATAAAGGTAACTTAATCAACATAATTAAGTTAAAACCTTTACTCTAACACCCCCCCTTAAGATTAGCAAGAGTGCAGCTACAAACATGTGCAAGAAAGCAAAGGTAACTACAATGCATGAAAGCAAACATGGGTCCCGACAACTAGGCCTAATCAGGTACCCAAATACAACCAAATCTCTATAAAGTGGAGAAATAGAGAAAATCTCATCGGAAAAACTCTACTCCAAAAAAGAGATGCATAAAGCCATGAAGAACATCACTAAAGTAGAAGAAGCTACAAACAACTATCAAAATATGACTACTATGATGCTATAGAACCTCCTCTAAAGATGGGATGATCAGGATTAAGAAGACAACAATCTGCATGAATGCCCCAAATGACACAACTCGAATTAGATGGCAAACAAAGGAAAACACCTAGAACGAAGATACAGATGAAACAAGTACCAATAGTCTGAAAAACACTGATCAACTAAGAATGGAAGATTCCTTCCAAGGCAAAGCCAAGGAAGCATTAGCACAAACAATATAACACCCCCCCATAATTTTGAACTGGGAGAGCCTAAAAGATCCACTGAAATGTTGTGTAACACCTATAGTGCATGAAGGAGAAGAAACAACACCTGAAAGTGTGCAAGAAAGAACTTGCAACTGAAAAAGTGGTCTGCAAAACAAAACACACATGCATGAGGCTAGAATCATATGGATCCACTGTTGTCGTGGAGGGACACTTACCGGAAAAAGGTGTGATGGAAAAAACAAAGGCACTACACAACCCCCCATGGCACTTTATAATACAATGCAAGTACAAAATATGGCACAACCTTATGTGCAAAATCCACAAAAATAAATGTACAATAGTGTGGCACTTTATCTTAGTGTGTTTACATAGAATATTGCTTACAAATTATGCTCAAAATGCTCACAAAAGACAAAAAACTAGAAATACATGAAAAACAGCCAAAAAATGAAGCAACCCATGCAAACGAGAAGTTCCCAAGAGCAAATATGTCCAGGTAATTCACTAAAGTGTGAAAACATAAAAAATTGAATAAAATATACCTAGAGGGAAATATGAAAATATTGCATGGATGGAACTAAAGAGCTCTGAAATATGCTTCCAACGCCGCTAAGATCACGAAAAATGAAGAAAGTGGTCAAAAGTTACGAGCTCGGGACTGAAAACAGCTCCTTCGACTTCAACTGGCTATAGAATGCACCAAAAGAAAAAAAAAGAAAAAAAGAAAAAAAAGAAAAAGCGATGAGACCCACGCCACTAGAAATTTAATAGAACCAGCTTTCCGATAATATCTCGTTTGCCAAAAAATGATATCGTATGCCCAAGTTATGGCCTCTGGAAGAAAATGACTCCAAAGGAGAAAAAATATAGTGCTGGATTAAATTTGACGGTCATACGACTATCACTGAAAAAATACGAACCTAAAATTGATGGTCAAATGGCCATCACCGCATTTCTTAAATTGGAATTATTACAAAAGTTATTTTAAAAAAAAAAACAATAAAAAAAATAAATTACAGTGTTAATTATTTTTTATTTTTTAAAAATTAATAAAAAAAATAGGGACTCGATGGCCTGTGTACCGTCGTCGGTAGTACTATTAGACCATCGATCTATGGTAAAGCCACCGACAGTTGGCAGTACACCGATCGATATACTAAGGGGCCCGCAGGCCTGCATACGTAGGTTCTTGGGAGTAACCCAGTACCAGGCTCACCAAAGCCTTTAAAGGCTTTTAAATTTATTTTCTTTTGATTTTTAAATAAAAAATCAAAACAATTTCACAATTTTGTAGGAGTTGTCAAAACCAACTTTAGACTCAAAGAACACGTGCATGCAAATGGATACTTGTCACAAAGAATAGAATGGATGGAGAAAACAAACAAGGGTTTGAAGCTCTGAAAAATGGAGAAAAAATCTTATTAGAATAAAAAGGAATTATGAATATACAATGGATCAATCCTTAAGAAGGAGATCATGCAAACCCTAAAAGAAACCCTAATAGGAAAATATTTCATAATTAATATAATTATTAAATGTCACTAAATGCAAACTAAAGTGAAATCTTAAGAAGTGAATAAAGGTAACTTAATCAACATAATTAAGTTAAAACCTTTACTCTAACAACTCACATAAAAACATGATGCATGGCTAACATGATGATTGATTGAAATAAATGTTGCAATAAATTTGCTAATTTTTTTTAAGTACTATTGATTACTCAGTAATAATATTAATTGATTTCTCAAACATAGTAGATTTCATTAGGATTAAAATGGTGAAAATGATTTATATTTATATGCAATTCTTCTAATTTCCCAAAAATCACATATCGATAGCAGACAAATAATTTTAGGTTTTTAAATATTAAAATGTCGACACTGACTTATTTAAATTTTAGCCAAAATGCATTGTGTATGTGTAAATATGTGGGAAAAAAATGAGTTAAACAACACACCAATGAAACATTGTATCAAATAAATGTAATTTAAAACTAAATAAAGCTTCAAACCTAGCAGATTCTTCAAAGTCATCTCATTGTCCTCTATCTCCAAGGATTCATTTTAAACTACTTTATCTCAGATTGTGTAAGAAAAATATCAATAGAATGACAACCTAGAGAATGAGATGATATGAAAAATGCATGGGTGTTGCCACAATAGTGGTTTACACATTTTGGAAGATCCTGATTTTTTTTTAAATCACATATTTTTAAAAAATATAATGAATTAAGCTTTGAAAAGTTTAATTTACAAGATTCTAATTGAAGATGGTTTGATCAAACCACATTAAACCAAACCCCCTTGGATAGAACCTCACTATTTTTAAACCATACCTATAATGGAGTCTCCTTTACACGTATCAAAATGTTGATAAAAAACCACTTTTGATTTACCTTTTGGGAGATCAAATTAGTTCATTTAGAATTTTTTTTTTGTAAGTATGTATTCCTTATTATAATCTTCCAAAAAATTATAATTTTAATTAAATTTAATTTGATTATTATATTTATTTTTTTATTTCTTGTGAATGTAGGTTTTTCACTAAAAATCAAACTCTTTGTTATACACATGTGGAAAAATAGTAAATTATCAAAATAAATTTTTGAAATATATGTTCAAGCTAGGTATTGATGTCCTTGATCCATTAAAAAAAAAGAATTTTGATACATACAAATAAATTTATATTGTATACAGTCTGCCTATGTCTGAATTGTAATTGGTTTGACTTTGCAACTTGATTAAGGAAATATTATTTAATAAAACACTATGAAACCAAATGAAATGGTTAGATATCGTAGTTACAAATATAAATTTCAAAAAATGAGAATTTTATCCTTCATACAAAAAAAAATTATGTTGTATACGGTGAGCATCACTCTTTAAAAATGTTTTTGATTGATAAAAACTAGTTTTCGAAGATGGAAAAAAAGTGCAATCTGATTCAAAAAAAATTGAAAAAAATATATTTAGAATCTATAGACAAAACTTCACAAATCACTAGTTTGCATCATCTTCAAATTCCTCATGGTTTAGCCACTATAGGATCCTGAAAATGAAGATTTAGTTTAAAAAAATCAGTTAAGTGTCCAATTTTCCCAAATAATGTAAACCAATATTGTGGGATCACCAACATTCTTATGCTAAATGATGTGAGATAATGAAACTAAGAATATATTATACAAGCTATTCTACCATGATTATTTATGCTAAGATGATAAAAGCTAAAATGCTATACTAAGATGCTAAATACTTGAATGTTAAGATGCTAAATGCTTGAATACTTGACTTTAGTTCTCATTGTGTGCAACATATCTAGGATTTTCAAAGAGCCAAAAGGTCTTATTTATGGTTTTTTGGAGGCAAAAAATTTGTTGGCAAAGATCAACGGTTGAGATTTCATTTGGTAAGATGAATGATGGGAGATGAAGAAGTTGGAGAAAAAGAAGGAAGATTTTTTCAACCCACAAAACCTTATCACTCAAAAATGAAGATAACTTGCTATTTGTCAAGTTTAGTTATGAGTTAGTTTTGGTGGTTGAAGATAATTCGATAATTAAAACTAATGAATTTATTTAATTTCATGTGACATGTGAATTTAGAAGCTTCCACAATTAAACATTATGTGTGAAAAGTGAATAAGAAGTTTCTAATTAAATATTTAAAACATTTAATTATATATGAAATGTTTTAAAAAGATGATTTAAAGATGATTTTATGATTTGGAAAAAGAAGAATATTTACTTTATTCAAAATAAAGCAATATGATAATTAAGAAGAAATAGATAAGTGA
The DNA here is from genome assembly GCA_007115665.2 of Sequoiadendron giganteum. Taxonomy (NCBI): domain Eukaryota; kingdom Viridiplantae; phylum Streptophyta; class Pinopsida; order Cupressales; family Cupressaceae; genus Sequoiadendron; species Sequoiadendron giganteum. Next base: position 391,416,733 of record CM021110.1, read on the forward strand.
TAATAATTAAATAAAATTTATTTACTTAATTAGAATAGAAGAATTAGAAAATGAACAATATAAATAAATTCTTTCATTTATTTATATGTAGTTTGATTTAGAGATTAATTAAATAACTTGTATTTAATTAATTACCAGACTTATTATAATGTGACCATTTTTAGGTGTATAGATTTTGCCTCTCTTTTAAGTGATGTGCGCAGATGCATTGCTTCAAAGAATTACATTTTTTTCCCCAGATGTGAATTTTGAAAAACTGATGCCTGCATGCCCCTCAGGTGATGAATCAGACAAAATTTTGAATTTTTTGGATTTTTTAGAAACTTTTGATGATTTTTGAAAATTGATTTGTTTGGTTGTCTAATTCATCAACTGATAGAATGATTTGGTGAAAACTTCTTTCAAAAGATTGATATGAGGTTGAAATTTTTTAATTTTTCCCCATTGATAAAACAATGCCACAAAATTACCCTCCACTCACTTTTAAATAGGTTAAAAAGTAACTTTATCAAGTCATTTGTGCATTATTACCTTAGTAAATTTGAAGAATTAGAGCTCTAGAGTGAGAAAAATGGCACTTCCCATCCATGAGCATAGATTTGAGCGGATTCAACAACATCAGCGCCTGACACACTATAGAGCTCCGACACGTATTTCGTAAACCTCTTTGTGATTTGATTCGTAGAAAATTTGAATGTTTTTTGCACTTTTTTTAAATGGATTTTTATACTTTTTCATCATATTAGCACATATGATAGTTTTAATAGTGCATATGATGAAAATCATAGCTCATTTGATAAAAAGAATAGTGCATACAATAAATCCTATAGTGCATATGATAATGTTTGTAGCGTATTTCCCTTTAGCTATGCCAATTGGCATGATTTTTCTCCCTAATGTTGGTATGTAGTGACTGATCATGCTATACTATACACTCGTCATGTATCCTCATGAGGGTCCGAGGTTAGGCCAGGCTCCGGGCAGGGGTTTGGGGGTAGCAGCCCCTGAAAAGTGGGGGTTTGGGGGTGACAACCCTCAAGATTTATTTTTTTCACCTTTTTCCGCTTCGTCACCAAAAAAAAAAAAGGCCAAATTTGTAAACCCTAATTTTTGGAAGCTTTTAACAACTTTTTATAAGTGGTTGGGATGGGGAATTGTAGGATGGCATTATTTGTGAGATTGTAATATGTTTTTCACTGGATAATAAAATCATTGGATGACTACGGTTTTGTGGATGTAGCCCGGATTAGGTGAACCAAGTTAAATTATTTGTGTTGTTTTGGTTTTGCTATAATTTTCTCTATTTTATTGATCAAATTTGCATTTAACTTGTTAAGATATCTGCGTTCTAACCCTAACACATGACTGATGATGTTTTGATCGCTTTAGCGTGTGATGATGAAATTTGGATGTTCAACTGATGGTAATTGACAGGACTGATAGAATAACTGATAAATTTTTCCTCATAATGTATGAGAAAACAAATAGTAAGATTCGATCAACTTTATTTCTTGATTGACGAAAAACAAATAGTAGGATTGATAAATTTTCTTTCATGATTGATGAAAAAAAATAGTAGGATCGATTGATTTGATTGAAAACACTAATTTGATATGTTTCGAATGGATAAGAGAGATTAGTGATTCTTTAGTTTTGGGAGAGATTCCCAAAGACCTAGAGTTCTATTCCACTACTTGTTCAAGCGGACTGAGATGCCAAAGATGTGTCTCAACATGGGTTTGTTGAATGCACTCGCCGAGAGGTGGAACAGTGATACAAACACCTTTCACCTAGAGATAAGAGAGATGGAAATCACTCTTGAGGATGTTTATACGATTCCACAGATTCCAGTGATTGGTGAGATCATGACTTACGACACCAGAGAGTAGGGAGGTACTAATGCTTTGAGGAGATTTTTCACAAATGATCATATTTTTGGGTATGAGATTCCATGGGACGAGATGGCTAAGATGTATGCTTCATTTTTGAGCATACTAGCAGGATTCATTAGTGGCTTCTTATGTCCCAATCGTAGGTTGAAGGGACTCATTATTGGATGGGGCCGAGTGCTTAAGAGAATGGTTATGCAAGGTACTCGATATGCCTAGGGATCATGCATGCCCGCTCATTTATATCATGAGTTGCATCAGATAGTATACTGTAGAGAGAGGAGCATGGGTGGTGGGTGTTGTTTTCTTCAGGTCTAGGCATGGAACATATAGCAATGACACATCCCATGGAATATAGACAGTGTCTAGCTAAGCGACCATACGTTTTTGCATATGTAAGTGTTGTTGTCCAGGCTAGGCTGGGAAAACTAGATTATTGGCAATGATTTTTTGATGATTTAGATATAGTGACATGGTGTCCATACTTAGATTGTGAGCAATGGCTAGAGGATGCAAGAGAGATGCCATATGTTTATTTTTTTGTGATACTTGATTGGCCACACCTTGTATATCATTGAGAGATTTCTACTGAGACGTGTGCTGAGACAGTATGGTCAGATACATGGGATGCCCCTGGGTTCAACTATTAACGCTCATCGACAGCAGGAGATTGTAGTGAGGGGACGTCAAATTTCTTTTGATGTAGCTATTGCAAATTTCACTGCCCTAGGTGCACAAATGTGGGATTACCAAGTAGACATTATTGATAAGGGGATGGCACTTGAGTATGTGTAGTTGTAAGTGTGAATATGTGAATAAGATCAAAACACATATTAATACGACATTATATCAATGATTAAACAAATTGAATCCATTCAAAACAATAATCAATTGAAAGCGTCATATTGCTCTCTATCTCCAAAGATTTATTAAATCTTGATTGCTCTCAAATTGTGTAAGCAAATAAGACTATTAAAATGACTATCTAAAGAACTAGATGATGATAATGTAATGCTAAATAATAAATCAATTAAACTAGCATGATATTGATGTAAAACAGATAATTGCAGCTACAAGAGGCAGCCATGGTTGAAAACTTGAATGCTTGATATGCTTGATGTGTGAATGCTTGATGTTGTGATGCTTGAATTCCTACAGAGTAAGAGTGCAAAAGCTTGATTCGCTGGATCCTTTTCTTGGTTCAATGAGGTTGTATTTATAGATTTCTTGGTTGTAGAAATGCACAGGGAAAGCTTTGAGAGGCTTGGATTCAATTTGGAGAATTGAATGGTGAGAGATGGAGGAGATTGAGAGAAAGATGGAGATTGTCTCTACCCATGAAAACACCAGGCAAGAGAAGAGGAAGGATTGATGGAGGAGGTTGAGAGATCAAATTCAAAATTTGTCTCCAATTTGTCTCCAAAACTTCCCATGAAGTTTCAAAGCATTAATTGTGACAAATTTAGACATAAAGTAGACATAAGAAATCTAATTCATTTTTGAGGAAATGTAGATTGGAATATTCCTTATACTCTAATTCAAATATTTTTGATTTATTTGAATTAGGAAAAGGGAGATAAATAATTCAATAAAACGAACTATAGGATAGTTGTTTATTAAATTAAATAGAAGAATATGGCAATTAATAAAGAAAGTGTTTTGGTCTTTATTAAATTAATTTAGAATCGATGTGGTAGAATAAAATAGGGATTTGATAATTAAATCAAACAAAGTATTTAATTTTGTTTATTTAATTAGGATGAATTTAAATGTGAACTATATAAATAAATATTTCTATTTATTAAATAGTAGAGGAAATTAGGATAATTAATCAAATAATTTGTATTTAATTAATTGGAATGCTCCAGACCAATTTTTAGGTGTATACATTTTTCCCCTCTTCGAAGTGATGTGTTTACGCGTTGCTTCGAAGAAAATTTTGCTGCTACTGCCAGGATTGATGATAATAAAAAAATAATTCTGTATGCCCCAGACATGCCCCAGACATTGATTTTCATATGATTGCTAATAATATGCCCCCTCAGGAGATAAATTAATGATGTGATGATTTTTAGAATTTTTTCAAAAATTTGATGATTTTCCAATGTTTTGATGATTTTGATAAGAAAATAATTTATCTCCCGACAAAATGATGAAGAAATAGAGCCCTCGGATGAGTTTTAACTAATTTCATGGATAAAATTAATCAAAATATAATAAAATCCACCAAAAATACCTTTTAAAAATTATAAATAGTTCTAAAAGGTCATTTTCAAAGTAATATGTCCTTTCTGAGTTCAAAATTTCTTAGTGATAAATACTTCTCTGCCAGCTGAAGCGAGATGCCTATCCCCTACCACACTCACTGATTCGAGCGTGTTCGACATCACCGACAACCACCTGCATATGGACCTCCGGTATGTACCCCTCGACCTCCTCGTAATTCATGCATTTCTATTTTCTATGCTTTTTAGTGTCTAGGCATGTCTAGGTTAGTTTTAGCACTTTCAAGCTACATTGTAGCACTTACATTATGATGTAGTGCTTCTAGTAGGTAGTCTAGCGCTTTGATTTTTAGCGCTTGCATTTAAAACTCTAGTGCTTCTAATCGATAAAGTAGCGCTTTCAGTGATTTAGTGCTTAAGAGTCGAGAATTAGCGCTTTGAAGCCGGATTTTAGCGCTTTGAGACTTTCAGCATTTTGAATTGGTGGATTAGCGCATTCAGGGTCTGTTCTAGTGCTTCTGGTAAAGCGGCACTTTGACAAACTATTGTAGCGCTTTGATGCAGAAAAGTAGCGCTTCGGGACCTTTAGTGCTTCAGAAGCCTATTTAGTGCTTCAGAGTGCTAAAATAGCGCTTTCAAGGTTTTAGCACTTTGGGTCCCTGATTTAGCGCTTTTAGCTAATAAATTAGTGCTTTGGAAGCTTGTTTTAGTGCTTCTATGTCATAATTGAAAATTTTGACTTAATGAACCTTGATTTTGTCAATTCCAATCATGTCCATTCTCCTGATTGGTATGATTGACAATAGACATTCTCGATGTTAGATTTGATGATTTAAATAGAACTAACTCTCATGATAGGTGAGAAGAAATCCTATTTCTTGATGATCCTCATGATAGGTGAGGAAATGATTCAATATCTGATAAATCTCATGATAGGGGATATCTAGATAATATTTTGATGAACCTCATGATAGGTGAGGTTGGATGTTCACCTATGAATTTTGATCGAAAATTCATACCAAAGCTTCTGGAATAGACTTGAGAGTAGAATGACTTTTGATTTCTGGACATAGTTCACTGATTGTAGAATTTTAGTTATGATGATAGGAAGATCTAGGTACTCTCCAGATGCGAGAGAGGTTTCCTTAGACTATAGACTTGATACCTCATCTGACACGAGATGAGCTTTAGGTGATAGGCCATTGTGGTCTTACGAGCTTGCTTGATATGCCCCAGATTAGGATTAATCAGGGTTTGTTGACCGCGTTGGCTGAGAGGTGGCATAGTGACCGCAACACCTTTCATCTACCCACTAGTGAGATGATAGTCACACCAGAGGATGTGTGGTGTATATTGTGCATTTCATTCATGGGGGAGATTGTTACATATGATTCTCATGGGACCAGCAGCAGAGATACTCTTCGCATATTTTTTCAGGATCAGGACATAGAGGGTCCGAGTGTTCGATGGTGGAGGATCGCGGATTCCTATGCGACACTACCAGCAATGCTAGCTAGATTCATTGGAGGTTTCCTTTGCCCTGATTGCAGGTCAAAGGGATTGCTCACTGGATGGGGTAGGACACTTGAGAGCATGATGGTACATGGTACCAGATATGCGTGGGGGACGTGCATGCTAGCGCATCTTTATCATGATCTACAGTCGGTTGTGTACCTAGGTGCATGTAGTTTATCTGCAGGGATGACCTTGTTACAAGTGTGGGCTTGGGAGCATTTCGCTATATGTCAGCCATTTCCAGCTGTAGATAGACTAGCTGACAGACCATATGTTTTTAGATACAGTGGTTGATTCACATAGGCCTGGATGGGCAAGTTGGAGCATTGGAGATGGGTGTTTGATGACATTGAGATAGTTATCTGGCGTCCATACCTTGACTGCAAGGAGTGGGATGAGGATGGTGCACTGTTGGGGTTTTTGTGTGATTCTATGTGTCTCATCGGTCGAACTCCATTTGTATTAGAGAGATTCTTGCTTCGTCGAGTATACAGACAATATGGCATTGTTTAGTGCATGCCACAGGGAGTAGCCCACTATGCATGATGATGGATGGATATTCCTGATTGGGGTCCTACACTATCATATGATGTTCTTGTAGAGGGATACAGATCTCTATAGCCATCTCCCTGGGACATGCAGAGAGATATCTTAGAGGCAGCTATGATAGAGGAGTATGCAACATTCCTGGCCTTGGTCCCCCATCCTCACATTACTATCCTCGATGAGCCGGCACCTTTACCTGTAGAGGAGGATGTGGGTGAGGGTTCTGCAGGCAGTGGGGGTGGAGATGATTCTTCATTCGGCAGTGGCTCAGAGAGTAGCAGTAGTTTGGGTAGCAGCAGTGATGATAGTGATGATAGTGGTGGAGGATACAGAGGGGTAGGACTAGCCATCAATAGTGCTCCTTCTTCTAGTAGGCCTCGCAAGAGGTAGGTAGTGATAGTGCCGATAGTCGGGCAGCAAAGGTAGATAGCTAGGTTCCAGGCATAGGTCTAGACTTTGCAGGGGCAGTTGGTACAGGCTCGGGGTATGCTTGTGCAGACTCAAAGCTAGATGCAGGCACAGGCACAGGCTCACGCACAAGCCTTAGCATAGGTACAGGGATAGTTAGCCACCATGCAGACGTAGGTTGATACCCTGACAATGGAGCGAGATAGTGCTCGGCAGATTGCCAAGATGGCATAGGAGATAGCTGAAACTCTCTAGAGATTGGCCGATGGCACCTCCATAGGTGATTATATGAGAGAGGTTTTGCGGGTTAGCCGAGAGGCCGAATTCTATAGAGGCTGATATCATGATGCAGTGCCTGCTAAGCATCGATTCAATTATGCCCCATCGAGATCTGGGTGGACTCATACCTGGACAGTCAGTGAGGGGGTGACACAACCTCCATGCAGAGATTCCAAAGATTTGGGTCCTTCTGGGGGTGGTGGTGGTATAGGTCCTATTGGGCCTACTCACTCTGGTAGTAGTAGGTCATAGATGTCATTGTGATCCTTGATGATGTATATTATGATTGTAGCTCATTGTTGATTATGTATTCTGTAGACCAAACTTCATTGTATACTTGACAGTTGTGATATATATATGAGATGCATTTAATGTGATATGATGATGGCTTTATGATTTATATGTGATGGATGCTTTTATTATATGATTTTGTGATGATTTGATTCTAAATGTGATGATGTATATGAATGTTTATTTATTTTAATGCAATGATGCAATGATAAATGTATGTTTAGAATATATGATATATGGATATATGATGTGATGTGATAATATGTATGGATGGATGGATAAAGGATTTTTATTTTATGAAATGATCTTATGATGGATGATCTTTGATGGGTGTAATGATGTGATTTTATTTATTAAATGTATGGAGACATGAGTGTATCAATAACATAATAATTATGATGATGTAATGATGTTTTATGATGAAAGTGATGATGTAAATGCACGATGTATTTGATAAATGTATATCTATTATGATGAAGAAATTTGTATGGAGGATGAAATGATGAAAAATTTAATGATGAGATGATGATTTGTAACTATATGGTAACCGATGATGATTTTGGATTTTATGTCAAGTATACTCAGTCTTATTTGTTGATTAGATAATCATTGATTGGAATCCTTTATGCAACAAATACTCTACAGATAATGAATTTATTTATATATGCAATCTAATTTAATCATGCAATGATATGCGAAACAAATATCATTTTAATAGTCATTTTGTGCTTGGTATCATCATAGAGCTTTTATTGGATATTGAAAGTGAATACAAGCATCATTGGTATGTGTTAGACCAATGACGACTTGAGTACTACTTTCATGATTTTTGATATTGCAATCGAACACAAGCATTGAGGTATAATTGAACCGAGATGACCTAAGCATTCATTGCATAAACAAGCAGTGATTAATCATTTCAATGTGTGAATTCTGAATGTCATCGGTGATACATTTGCATAGCACATCCCCTGACAATTCACACATTTATATGATTAACATACAGACAACAGATAATAAAAATATCATTCTTTTTCCTTGTTCCTCTAGTTCAATACATCATTGAGTTACTCCAAAGAAATGATAATCAAAAAGTACAATTTATCCATTGTTTACTTAGAGTGCTCCATTCATTATTCAGATTTTAGATAATCCATCTTGATTTTGACATGTTTTTGGATTTTCGAGATTTTTGACTAAAGACCTAACCTAGTAACCTATCTTAGGAGTCTTGGGGGTTGATTTAAGATTAGCCTTTCCTACGTTACACATGTAGAGACCACGTAGTTGATTGACGCAGACCTACATTTTTGAAATGTCGCTTTTTCAGACTTACCTTTTTGACATGTTTTTGGATTTTTTATATGATATGGATGGTTGATGCCTTCTGATGATGATTGATATTGTGCTTTGATTTTTACTTTCGATTTTCTGCCATATTGTTGTGTTGCCCTTTGGTGAAATCGATATGTTTGTATTGCCCCTAATGATATCCCGATGTTACCCCCAAGCTATGGAGTGATATGTTGACCATGTGATATGATTTTGATAAGGGATGTAATGATGGCTAGACGAATGATATGATATGAATTGATACTAAATTTCAGATGAATGATCCTGACATATATCCAAATAGATGGGAAAGCTGATCTTAGAATCACATACGATGCCTGTTTCCAGGTTTTCACCATATGCTTTGACTACACCCTTTGAGTTTTTTTGTATTTTCTCATTTTTCTGTTTTTCTTTCTTTTTTATGTATTTTCTATTTTTTTTTTTGTATTTTTGTGTTTGCCAAGATGCCTGTTTGCCAGGTTTTCACCAAGGAAACAAATTTTTAAAAGTTTGCCCTGTGCACTAGGAGTTTTAAGCATAGAATTTTTGGAGATGAATATTGTTGATAGTTTCATCAAAAAAATCCCCTTATGATGTTGATAATTGATATGCTCCTAATCCATACACTAATGTGATGACAAAAGGACCAATCTAGTTAGGCTTAAATTTCCCTTTCTTTTCTCTGTCCTGTTGATTCCTAGGGTTTTCTTTTAGGACCAAGTCACCAACCTGAAAGACCCTTGATTTTAACCTGTGGTTGTAACTTCTTGACATCCTCTATTAACTTGTTGACGACACTCATCTAGCAATTCCAGTTCCTGTAGTCTAGATACCCTATAGTCTTCATCTAAAATGATACCTCTGAGTGATACATGAAGGGATGGAATTTCAACTTTAATGGGAAATATGGCTTTTGATCCATATACCAAAGAAAATGGCGTTGCTCCCATTGGTGATCTGATGCTTGTTCTATAGGCCCATAGTGCAGGGTTGAGTTGAACATGCCAATCACGTCCAACATCGTTATCCGTCTTTTTCAAAATCTTGGGTATGGTTTTTTTTTAGGCCTTTTCTTGGCCATTCCCTTGAGGATAGTTCGATGTTGAAAACTAATGTTGGATATGAAACTTATCACATAGTTCTTTGACATCTTGATTCTTGAATGGTCATCCATTATCAGTGATAATAGATTGAGGGATTCCATACCGACATATGATGTAGTTCAAAATGAAAGAGGAGATCTGCTTCCCAGTGATGGTAGTAAGAGGTACTACTTCAATCCATTTAGTGAAATATTTCGTAGCCGTAATAATGAACTTGTGTCCATTAGATGAAGATGGATTGATTTTTCCTACCAGATCTAGGCCCCATTGACAAAAAGGCCATGTTGTTGTAAAGGGATGTAGTTCCTATGCTGGTGCATGAATCAAATTGTTGTGAAATTGACACTTTTGGCATTTCTTGACAAATCGATAGGATTCCTTCTCCATGCATGGCCAATAATATCCCAACTGGAGGAGTTTCTTAGCAAGAGTCATTCCACTCGAGTGAGTGCCACAAATACCCTCGTGAACCTCTCGTAGGGCCAGTTCAGACTCGTTGTGTTCTAGAAACTGGAGTAGGGTACCATCAAGACCTTGACAATAAAGTATGTCAACTATCAAAGTATGTCTTGCGGATTGGTGGATGAAGTTTCTTTTTTGGTTCTAAGATAAATCAGGAGGAAGGACATCGTTTTTCAGATGAGCATAAATTGTTTCATAGATGGAGGTTTTGGTGGTTTCAATATGGTAGATGGTAGCGGATTCTGGATTGTAATGGGAAGGACATGATATTTGTTCTACCATAAACTCATAACAAACACGTTTCTCAGGAAATTGTAGTAGTGAAGCAATTGTAGCCATGCCGTCTACAACTTTGTTTTGAGCTCTTGGAATTTGGTCAAACTAGATATTGGCAAAAGACTATTTCAGATAATCTATTTGTTGCTTGTAGGGCATCAACTTTTCATCTTTTGTCTAATACTCATCATTCACTTGATAAATGACTAGTTGAGAGTCCCCATATACCTATAAGTCCTTGATATTCCACTGAATTGTTGTTTTGACCCCAATAATCAATGCTTCATATTCTGCCACATTATTTGTACATTGAAACATGAGTCTATATGATTTCGAAATTGTGTGTCCTTGGGGAGAGATGAACAAGATTCCTACTCCTGATCCTCGTTGTGTATGCGATCCATCAAAATATAGTATCCATTGTTGTGGCATTGCTGTCATAATGTCTGCATCTGGAAATTCCATTATCATTGGGCGATCATCTAGTAGAGGAGCTTCAGCTAGCTATTCAGCAATTGCTTGTCCCTTGATTTCCTTTCTTTTTACATATTGAATGTCGAATTCACTTAGGAGCATAACCCATTTCGCCAGTCTACCTATTAAGGCAGCTTTACTTAGTAGATACTTCAAAGGGTTGATCTTTCCAATTAACCTAATTGTGTGAGTCAGCATATAGTGTCTCATCTATTGAGTAGAAAACACCACTGCTAAGCATGAATTTTCTATGAATGTATAGTTTATTTCATATCCATTTAAAGTTCTACTGATGTAGTAGATGCAATGCTCTTTTCCTTCATTATCCTCTTGTGCTAAAAGTGCTCCCAATGAGATATATGTTGTAGAAATATACAATAAGAGGGGTCTACCCTCTATTGGTGGCATGAGAATGGGTGGCGACATTAGATATTTCTTGATCATACTGAATATCATTTCACACCCTTCGTCCTAGTTGAAAACTATATTTTTATGCAAGAGATGATTGAAAGGATGACTTTTATCTGCCAGCTGAGAGATGAATCTTCTGACTAACTACAGCCTTCCCTGCAATGATCAGAGTTGACTTATATTATTAGGAGGTGGCATCTCCATTATATCTTTGACTTTTTCTGGATCCACTTCAATGCCCTTTTCTGAAACAATGTACCCTAGCAGCTTTGCTGATGTAACCCCGAAGACACACTTCTTAGGGTTTAACCTGACATTGAATTTCTCCATTCATGTGAAGATTTTGTCGAGGATATGCAAATGCCCTTCCCTAGTATTAGATTTTTCCAAGATGTCATCCACGTAATCTTCCATGAAGGTGTGCATCATATCATGGAAAATTGTCATCATAGCTCATTGATATGTAGCTCCTACGTTCTTTAGACCAAATGGCATGACGTTCCAGCAAAAGGTCCCCCATGGACATGTGAAAGTTGTCTTTTCCTAATCTTCTAGAGCTATTTTTATCTGATTGTATCCTGAGAAACCATCCATGATTGACAACATGGCATGTCCAGCTATTAAGTCCATGATGATGTCAATGTTTGGTAGTGGAAAATCATCCTTTGGACATGCTTTATTTAGGTCCCTAAAATATGTGCAGATTTTGATGTTGTTGTCTGGTTTTGAAATAGGTACTATGTTCGATATCCACTCAACATAGTCTGTAGACCATATGAATTTAGCATCCAATAATTTCTTTAATTCTGACTTTACCATTAGTACAATGTGAGGATGCATTTTTCTTAATTTTTGCTTAACAGGCTTAATTCCTATTGGCAAAGACAAATGATGCATAAGCAGATTTGGATCTAAGCCTGGCATATCAGAATATGACCAAGCGAAGTTGATGCTTCTTGCTTTAAAGAAATTGATAAATTCCAGTCTCTCTTGATCAGTCATTGATTCTGCTAGATGTATAACTTTTGCCTTCTCTTTTGTACGAATGTCCACCGATTGTGTAGGTTCGACCAGAACTGATGATCGCCCATGATAGTGTTCTGGGAGAGTGTTAGATCTTCCATCCTTTAGTGCCTTGGAAAGGTTTTCACCATTGGATGTGTTCTTTATTTTTACTTTTTCCAGATCTAATGCTGCCATAGAATGGTTTTCACCATTAGATCTATTTTTCCTATTGTCAATTTTGAAACTGGAAGATTTGACACCCTCCTGCTCAGTCATATTGTTATGATTATTATAGATAGCATTTGTATCAGGTCCAGTATGACATAGGAAATGCATGATGGCATCATCATTTGTAAATTTCGGTACAGTCAATGGTTCGATAGGTTCCCAATCAATAATTTCCGGATGGATTAATGGCATGGTATCATCAGATTGATTTAGGTCAATGGAAGTAAGGGTGTGGATAGCCACATCATCATAGTGATTTGTTGGAATATCAAGATCCATGATGGTACTTTCTTCCAGATTGTCTAGTTTGTTCGAGGTCTGTTCGTCCCCACTTGAATCATTGATATTTAGTGGCTCTCCCACGATTGGTCTAGACCCAAAACCTTGGCCCTCCTCACGTGTGGGTGTATATTGCTGGATGATATCACAATGAATATCCATAAAAGATACATTAGATAAGGAATCCCATTCATACTCATTGGAATCAGTTTCAGAGCAATTTCTTAGTTGAAGAATTCTTTCTACAACCTTCTCCTTGAGTTCCTATTTTTCTTCCTCAGAATATCCTAGTCCTAGCTTTTCTTTTGTGTGGAGAGTGAGGGGTGTAATAGCTTTTGTGATTCCATCCTTTCTTAATCCAATGGGTCCTTGTCCTTCATATCCCATTTTTTCTAAAATAGCCTTTCCTTTTCCATATTTTTCTGTGTTGATGCTAATATTTTTGATACCGATCTCTGATGTTGGTGTTTCTTCATCCTTGTAAAGCCAATCCAGGATTGCTTTATTGTCTGTTTCTTCTACTATGGTTCCAGATTTTACAAATGTTTCTTGAAGAACTCTGCTAGGTAAAGATGTTGGAGGTTTGATTACTAATGGTTGACCATATTTCCTAGGAGATGGCATTAACTGTGATAAGTTAATCGATTGCTCCATTGAGTATTGTCCCGTTCCTTTATCTGTCAATTGAACTTGCTTTTGAAATTTGTTTGATAGATAAGTTTGTGTATCCAGATTGTTTGTTTCAACACAACTTGTTTCCTTTTCTTTACCTTTCTTTTGCACCCACTTGGTAGTGATGCTTGGACTTTGTTCATTCTTGGATGATGATGAACTTGAAGCTTCCCTTTTGTGAGGGAAAAAGGTGTCTTGAGATATTCTTAATGTGTCACAATCATGTGGATGATTGTAATTAGTAGCTATAGTCACCTCTTGTCCATTTACTGGAAACTTCAGGGATTGATGGTATGTCGAAGGTACGGCCTACATTTCATGAATCCAGGGTCATCCTAAGAGTTTATTATATGTCAAATCTCTTTCTAATACATGACATGCTATATGCTTCATCATGGGCCCCACTTGAATGGGTAGTACAATTAAACCTTTGGACGATCTTTCCTCCTCATCATATGCTTTGATGGTCATTTTTCGTTGAGCATCAATAGCATCTTTAGAATATCCTAGTGCACAGACTAATTTGAGGGTGCAAATGTTCAGACCAACTCCCCCATCTATTAGAACTCTCTTAACACGATGATTATGGATACATACTTCAATATGCAATGTTGTGCTATGCAGATGGTTTAATGAGACATCATCCTATTGAGAAAATGACAAACAATGTGGGGTACTCAAATGTCCCACCATAGCTTGGAATTGACAAACATCTAGATTATTTGGTACGATTGTGGCAACTAATGCTTGTTCAAGAACTTCCTTATGTGATGGTGATAACTTAAGGAGTCCCAGTATTGATATTTGTATGGGTATGTTTTGCAATTGATCGACAATATTATAATGAGATTGACGCATAACCACACGTTGAGATCCTACGCCTTTTAGTACTACCTTGGCTTGCCCCCTAGTCATGACGTTTGCCGATTGATGTGCTTGATTCTCTCGGGGGCTGTTTTGCATTTGATTGATAACATCATAGTGTGATGGAGGTGGAACTGCATGTGTGGAGCCAATTCCCTTTAACATTACTTTGGATTGTCCCCTAGTTAACACATTGGCGGGTTGATGTTCTTGATTTTCTCTAATTTTTAAGACATTTATTTGATTATCAGAGTTTTGCACGCTTGGGAGTAAATCCAAAGAGGTAATGTTGTTGGTTTTGTTTTCATCAATACTATCACCAACTGCATGATCATGTTTGACTTCAGATAGACAAAGGATTGTTGTGTCATAGACATTATTGGCATTCTTTCCTTTTCTGTTTGAGGATGATGCACCTTTGTCATAATTTGGCAAAGGATCTTTGAAGGCCGAATGATCATTGTTATTTTGAGGTCCTTCCACATACACTTTGTTGTTGTCCACCAAATCTTATACTGCATGTTTCAATTCCATACAGTCATTTGTATTATGACCCTTTTTATTATGATAGTTGTAATAATCAGCATCATTCCACCATGATGGTTTGAATTTTGGATCCCAAAACCTACCTTCACGTGTAGTGAGAAGGCCTGTGGTAACTAGTTCCTTCATTGCTGATTCCATTGTTTGACCCAAAGGTGTGAACCATCGCCGATTTGATGGTTCTTGATACGATTGTGGTTTTATGATTTCATTGCTTTGTATGGTATTTGACTTGACATTTTTCTCGTTGTTCTGATTCTTTGATGTGGACGCGGTCAAATTGAAAACTGATTTGATGTTTTGGGGATCATTTGTTGTCTCATTTGTATTTCGATTCTTTTGCCAAAATTTTGGCTTCTCACTGCTTGAGTATTGATTTGAGGAGTTACTTGCATTGTTTGTTTTGTCATTAAAATGCTTGATAACTCCTCTCTTGACTAATGCCTCTTTGATCTTAAGACGATTTTCTATCACTTTCTCAAATGTGGGAGGACATTGTAGTTCCAATCTATAACTCATTTCTTCTGTCAAGTTTTCAATGAATAATTCCATCTTTTCCTCTTCAGGAATGGATCTAGGATATCTAGCGAACAAGCGTCGCCATCTTTGGAGAAAAGACAAGAATGTTTCTCCTCTGTTTTGTTTTAGATTTTAAAGATCTTTGATAGTAACATCGTGTTGGATGTTGAATGAGTACTGAGAGATAACTCTGTTGATGAGTTCCTCAAAAGTTTTGATACCTAGTTTTAACTTTGAAAACCATTCCATGCATGATCCTCCCAAACTCCTTGAGAATAATCTCATTAAATAAGTTTCCTCTTGGGAAAGCTCGAGACTCATTGTTTTAAATTCTCTGATATGATCAATTGGATCTGTTCTTCCATTATACTTATCATATTTTGGAATCTCAAAATGTCTAGGAAAATGTATCAAGCCGACCATTGCATCGAAAGGATAAGGACAAATGTCCTATATCGCATATCTCTTGGTAGTCCCTTTCATCATATCTTGTATTTGTTGCTATAACATTTGCATCTGTGATGTTAAAGTAGCAACCGGATCTATTGTTTGTGTAGGTTGTGGTATCTCAATCTCATTCACTTCCGGAGTTTCTTTCAAACGGTTTACATCAAAATATTTTGGAAATTTTACCCCTGATTCATCTAACATTAAAAGATATTTTTCCATGTCTTGTTCTAGAATTTTCTCCATAAATATTTGAAACTTGGGATCTTGTTGAGCCGCTTGGATATCTTCCGAAGTTATTTCATTTTTATCATTGCGGTCCAGATTATTCCAAGGACTTTCTTCTGCCATTTCTTGTGATTTTAAATTTTCTTGCTCTGAGAGTCTCTGTTTTTGGTACCTAGTTAAGATTGGCATACAAACTTTTTCCCTTTCTTCTGAAATGTTGATCTTATGTGTGGGATAATGTCAATTGAATCTTTTTTTAAAAAGTCAAATAAGATGATTGATCTTATTGATGAGACAAATTTAAAAAGTTTAATCACTATACTTCGTTTCGTGATGAAGGATGATAGTATCCTGATAATGAAACTTCAGTGTAGTAATTGATTGTGTATTTTAGTTTTGACACTTGTGATTTGCAAGATCTTGTTTCAGTTGATAAGTTTGGAAATTTGTATAAACCTTTCTGACTTTGGTTCCCAGACAGTGATTCTGATCAGAAGAAATTTGATTTTGATGAAAAATGTGGATAAAATGATAGACTAATGGACTAGTAAAAATTTTGAGCTGTTTGTTTTAAAAGTGCTAAAACAAAGACCAAAAGCATTATTCCCAGAAGCGCTGTAACACAATCCAGAAGCACTGAAATAGGTGACAGAAGCACTATTTGACAAAAAGCACTAAAATAGTGCCTGGAAGCTGTAGAAAATGATGGAAGCACTGTAATAGTGCATAAAAGCACTGTAGAATTTGATGAAAGCGCTATTGTACCGAAAGTGCTGCAAAATAGACTAGAAGCACTGAAACAGTGCCCGAAAGCGCTATTTCACAGAAGCGCTAAAACAGTGACTAGAAGCACTGAAATAGGTTTTCCAGAATGCTTAAAAATAGAAGTTTATGACTCTCTATTGTAAAATCTGATTTGGCCTTATGGCATACTATATTAGGGATTGTGGAAGATAAGAAGGATGAATCTGTTGACTATGGTTGTGGAATTGTGTGAGAGCTCTTCTTTGAAAGAAGGCTCATGAATAGAGTGGTTCTATTGCATAATCTAATGTGTGACCCCTAGCAAAATCATGATATCGATGAATGAATGTTCTATGTTGTAAGAATAGTTTCTAATTTTGATATAGAAAACGTTGTCTCCTCAATTTATTTCTATAACTGAGAGGTTTCTTAGGTTTTGCGACTTTGATTTTTCTCTTGACAAACATGGTGGATTTCCACTTTCGCAGCATGGATTATTTGATTTGTTTTGACTTGACATTTTCAGGATGATCTTTAAATTTTATTTAAATGAATTTATGAAAACATGACAAGCAATTTTGAATAAGTGTTTTAAAACTAAAAATATTGTGTATGTTCAAAAATCACGAATGATCTTTATTGATTTTGATAGGTTGTTTTAACAATTTGTACACAAATCAAATAGACTCACCCTTAAGGACAAGTAGGTCATCATTATACTCACAGCGCACATCTTGAATTACATTGACTCACACAATAGTGTCACCCCTTAGAGGGTGCCCATGTTTTTCTCGTTGTCAGGTGTGTACTCAAAGTGACGGAAGTGGATACTAAATCCCTTGAGCAAGTGGTCCCTAGTAATTATATGGTGAGTATCTTGGGGGAAGATTCTTTCCTCCCCTTGCACTACGAGTATGACAATGTATGGATATTGACTTGGTGAGAAACTACTCTATGGTTCATAGATAGGGTTCCATTCGGTGCGGCCAATAGATAAACTCCCTTAGGAGACCTCCCAATCTTTAGAACAAAGATTTTGGGGATGGTTATCTTGCTCACTACTGTCAAGTTGGACTTTCATCAACAACTTGCATTTTTATTATAGTGGGTTGGAAAACCTTGCTTTGGTTGTTCCCACTTAGGTCATTCTCATAGGGTGAGTACTTTTTCCCACTATGGCAGGCCTACTAAAGGATTTAATAAAGCATAAATGACATGAAGTAAATGTGAATCTGGCACTTTGGTCACCCAATTAAGGGGAAAGCATAAGCCTAATCACCACAAGCACAACATATAAGTTTGTCTTGTTTTAAAAGTCCAAAAAGAAATTTTCTAATCTATGTGAAGGTGTTGCTTCTTAGAAATCATAATGTTCTTTTTAACTTCTACTGTAAGAATGTGATGACTATCCTAGGATTGATAGATTTTCTTTAAGAAAAACAAGAAAGTGACTATCCTAGATTGATCAATTTTAGAAAAACTTTGAAGTGACTATCCTAGGTTGATAAATTTTAGTAAACTTTGAAGTGCCTATCCTAGATTGATCAATTTTAGTAAAATTTGAAGTGACTATCCTAGATTGATCAATTTTAGTCCAACAGTGAATCTGGCTGCGGATGCGTCGGATCCAGACTGATTTTTACAAAAGCGCTGGAATTTTGCACCGAAGCGCTAAAACAATTACCTAATGCGCTAAAACTCGAAAGAGCCGAAACAGGACATGGAACTGCTAAAACACCTGATGCGCTAAAACAGTGACCGAAAGCACTATAGTAGTGACCGAAAGCGCTAAAGTCGAAAGCGCTAAAACAACGACCAGAAGCACTGAAACTTTTAATGAAAGCACTACAAGAAAAACACACCGAGAACCTGCATGACACTTTCCAAAAAATTGATAATTTTGATAAAATTGGGGTTAAGGCCCCACGGTGGGCGCCAAACTATAAGTGTGAATATGTGAATAAGATCAAAACACTTCTTAATACGACATTATATCAATGATTAAACAAATTGAATCAATTCTGAACAATAATCAATTGAAAGCGTCATATTGCTCTCTATCTCCAAAGATTTATTAAATCTTGATTGCTCTCAGATTGTGTAAGCAAATAAGACTATTAAAATGACTATCTGAAGAACGAGATGATGATAATGTAATGTTAAATTATAAATCAATTAAACTAGCATGATATTGATGTGAAACAGATAATTGTAGCTACAAGAGGTGGCCATGGTTGAAAACTTGAATGCTTGATATGCTTGATGTTGTGATGCTTGAATTCCTGCAGAGTAAGAGTGCAAAAGCTTGATTCTCTAGATCCTTTTCTTGGTTCAATGAGGTTGTATTTATAGATTTCCTGGCTGTAGAAATGCACAAGGAAAGCTTTGAGAGGCTTGGATTCAATCTAGAGAATTGAATGGTGAGAGATCGAGGAGATTGAGAGAAATATGGAGATTGTCTCTACCCATGAAAACACCAGGCAAGAGAAGAGGAAGGATTGATGGAGGAGGATTGAGAGATCAAATTCAAAATTTGTCTCCAATTTGTCTCCAAAACTTCCCGTGAAGTTTCAAAGCATTAATTGTGACAAATTTAGACATAGATTAGACATAGGAAATCTAATTCATTTTTGAGGAAATGTAGATTGGAGTATTCCTTATAGTCTAATTCAAATATTTTTGATTTATTTGAATTAGGAAAAGGGAGATAAATAATTCAATAAAACGCACTATAGGATAGTTGTTTATTAAATTAAACAGAAGAATATGGCAATTAATAAATAAAGTGTTTTGGTCTTTATTAAATTAATTTAGAATCAATGTGGTAGAATAAAATAGGGATTTGATAATTAAATTGAACAAAGTATTTAATTTTGTTTATTAAATTAGGATGAATTTAAATGTGAACTATATAAATAAATATTTCTATTTATTCAATAGTAGAGGAAATTAGGATAATTAATCAAATAATTTGTATTTAATTAATCAGAATGCTCCAGACCAATTTTTAGGTGTATATAGTAATATTTATAGCTCATCCATTTCCATGACTTACTAGTCTTGAGGAGCCATTTGTACCATTAGATGGGGGCAGAGGGCAGAGATCCAGACAAAGGCGAAGGAGAGAGGATATGTAGGAGAGTGATAATAAGGATGAGAGTGATGATGATGATGATGATGATGATGATGGAGACAAAGGTGGTGGTGATCGAGGTGCTCCAGTAGTGAGATAGATTGCATAGAGGAATAGTTCATTGCAAGTAGTGAGATGGATACAGGTGGTCCATCAGATCAGGGGTGGATAGCCACCCTTTAGGCCACATTACAAAGTTTACAAGGGTAGCTAGCACAGGAAAATTCCACCATTCAGCAGTTATAGGCACAGGTGACTACCCTGACGGTTGAGAGGGATGCTGCGAGATAGGTTGGGGAGCAGTAATTGGCTTTATTTGAGAGATTGTAGAGAGTAGCCGAGGGGACTTCCATGGGTGTGATTATGGAAGAGGATACATAGGTTGCCCAAGACTGTGAGCATTATCATGTTCGGTACCATGAGGTTGTTCTCGCAGAGCAGAGAGTCAGTTATGCAACATCTAGATCATGTCATAGCTGCTCTGATACTACTAGCATGGGTGTGACACAACCACCCCACAAAGATCCGAGTGCATCCCGCAGGTGTAGGAGGTCTTGCAAGACCAATGAGTTATGGGGGGAAGTTCCTCATATTATTATGATCCCTTGTTGATGATGTATATTTGATGATCTTTGCACACACATTTCATTTTTCACATTATGATATTGTAGATCTCGCTTTGTTTTGATATCCTTGTACATTTGACATCGAGTTTTGATATTATGAGATGCAATGGATATTATTGATCTATGAATGTGCCTCTTTTATTTGATGATGGATGTTCATGTATGCATGTCTATTTATATTGCTATGTTTCTTATGATTATTCCATGATGACGTATGCATATGCCATGATAATGATGATGATGTTTATGACTATGATGTGAAAACCTATGATTTTTATGATTCATAATGATTATGATATGATAACCTATGATGTATGCATTTATGACTAATGTAATATCATATGATGGACTCAAATGATATGTACAATGTGAATGATTTT
Organism: Sequoiadendron giganteum; assembly: GCA_007115665.2. Classification (NCBI taxonomy): domain Eukaryota; kingdom Viridiplantae; phylum Streptophyta; class Pinopsida; order Cupressales; family Cupressaceae; genus Sequoiadendron; species Sequoiadendron giganteum. Next base: position 391,437,615 of record CM021110.1, read on the forward strand.
TTAATGCTATATGAGAAAAATGAAAATGTTATGCGATGCGATGTGTATTTTTATTATTTTTTGATGCTTATTTATAATTGAACGCATGGATGTATGATGATGATGTGATGTGATAATGCTTTCTAAATGTGTTGTAAATGAATTTAATGATGATATGATGTAAAACTAATAATGTGATTGAAAATGAGTATGTCCTCTAAATGTATGGATTATACGAAAATGAATGAGGAACTTAAATTAATAATTGTTGTGAAAATGATAAATGATATGAAAATGATAATGACAATGCAACTTTAAAATGAATGATATGAAAATGATAATGAAATGGATGATGTGAAAATGATAAATGATAATGATATAATAATGTAACTTAAGTGAATGAAAATGATAATGTAACTAAAATGGATGATGCGAAAATGATAAAGATGATAATGCAACCTTAGTGAATGAAAATGCTAATGATATGAAAAATGATCAAGTAGCCTTAGTGAATGAAAATTCTAATGCAACTTAAAATGATATGATAATGAAATTTAACATGAATAAATGAAATGGATGAATGATATGATAATGTAATTGAAATGGATGATATTGTAATTGGTAATGTCAAATGTACTCAATCCTTTGTTAGAGAGATACATTGCCTTCAATGCTTTTCCAACATTGGAAAATCTATAATGAAAATTCAGAACTAATTATGAATTCAATCTATATTAACCATGTAAATTTGTCATTCTGAGAGCTATTTTACACTTGTTTATCATCATTGAGCTTTTGAAATGTTGGAAGTTAGTACAAGCATCAAAGGGTATATTTTCACCAATGATGAACTGAGTACCACTTTCATGATTTTTGATATAACAAGTTAATATAAGAATCTAGGTATAATTAAACCGAGATGACCTAAGTATTGCTTGCATAAATAGATAAGAGTTAACCTTTTTTCCTATGAAAATTCTAAAATGTCATCAATGATACATTATAGAGCATGTCCCATGAAAAATTTACATAGTAATAATGATCAACTCACAGACAACAGACAAAGAAAAATTATACTCCTTCCTTGCTTCTCTAGTCTAGGACATAATTGAGTTGCTCCAGAGGTATCATAATAAAAATACAAAACAAAAATTCAACCTTTGCTTAAAGTATTTCAATCATTATTCAGATTAGATCATCCATTTTGATTTAAAAACCTAATGTTATGCTATCGAATAAGCGTTTTGATCATGTCTAATTGATTGTCAAGTGTTGTCTTGTCATTGTGTTTTGGTCTTGTTTAACACATTTTTTGTACTATTATTTGTCCATTGTGATAGCTCAAAAGTCAGGTGCCCCCATTGAGTCTATATTTTCCCCCTAGTTAGACACAACTGATTATTATGAATATGTACAAAGTTCACCAAACCATGATGACAGACGATTGCCTCTATGATCTGCAAATGATGGATGGATATGATGTAGCTAGGATGGTTATGTTGATATGATCAAGGACATAAACTAATAGATGGAAGAGCCAACTTGTTCAAAAATAGTGCTTGATTGCCAAATTTTTACCAATTGTTTTTATTGAACTTTTTTAGATTTTGCATTTTTTTTCTATTACCGAGATGCTTGTTTGCCAAGTTTTCATCAAGGCAATGATTTTTATTTTTAATTTTCAATTTTTTTGTATTTTTTCTCTTCTTTTTGATTTTTTGTATTTTTTTTATTTTTATTTTTTGGTATATCAAAAGGATGCCTGATTGCAAGATTTTCACCCTGATGATGATTTTTTTCAGACTTTTAAAAAAAAAAATTATATTTTTTCAGGAATTTTTATGTTGTTTTTTTGTATTGTCTAGACATAGAAATTGTTCAAATGAGTGATATCGATTGGATCTTCAAACAGGTCCCCTTTAGGCATAGACAATTGATAGGATCCAAAACCATATACAACAATCGACCAAGCCAATTTGGTTCAAACTTTCCTTTCTTCTCCTTGTCTTTTTTATTATAGGGATTCTCTTTAAGAACCAAGTCACCCACTTGAAATGTGTGTGGTTTGACTATGTGATTGTAGCTACGGGACATGGCTTATTGATAACCCTTAAAGTGATCAACTACATGTTTTTGTCTCTCATCTAGTAGTTCCAACTCTTGCAGTCGAGAAAATTTATATTCTTCATCAATTATGAGTCCCTTCAGTGAGACTCTAAGAGAGGGTATTTCAACTTCTAGTGGAAAGATCGTTTCTTCTCCATAGACCAAGGCATATGTGGTGGCTTATGTTGGTTTTTGAATTGTAGTTCTATAGGCCCACAAAGTTGGATTCAACCGAACATTCCAATCACGACCGACATCATTTACTGTCTTCTTCAAGATCTTCAAGATTGTTTTATTTGAAGCCTTTGTTTTTCCATTTCCCTATGGATAATAAGGTGTAGAGAACCTATGTTGTATATGAAATATTTAACAACAAATTTCAACATCCTAACTCTTAAAAGGTCTCCAATTATCAGTGATAATGGAGCTGGGAATTCCATAGCGACATATGATATAATTTAGTATAAAGGATGAAATTTTCTTGCCAGTTACTATCATCAATGGAAAAACTTCAATCCATTTGGTAAAATATTTTGTAGCCATGATTATAAACTTGTGTCCATTGGATGAAGAGGGATGAATTAATCCAACCAGGTCTAGTCCCCACTGAGAAAAGGGCCATGTTTTCATGAAAGGCTACAAATCTTGAGTAGGAGCATGAATTAGGTGCCCATGGATCTGAAAATTTCAACATTTATTTACAAAGGTAAAAGACTCCCTTTCCATAGTTGGCCAGTAATAACCCATTCTGACAAGTTTCTTAGCTAAGGTCAATTCACTTGAATGTGTTCCACAAATACCTCCATGAACTTCTTTTAAGGAATTTTTGGATTCATCACATTCAAGACTTTTAAGAAGTGTAGCATCAAGACCATGCCAGTAAAGAGTGTCAACGATTAAGGTATATCAGGAAGTTTGGTGTATAAATATTTTTTTTTGGTTCCAAGATAAATCTTGGGGTAAAATATTATTCTTCATGTAGGTATAGGTCTTGCCATATAAAGGGGAATCAAAACCAATTAGATGATAGATGATTTGGGTCGCAATATTATCATATGCAAGGGTAAAAAATTGTTCCACCAAGAATTCATATCAAGTTTAATTTTCTGATAGTTGTAGTCATGAAGCAATTGTAGCCATGGCATTTGCAGCTTTGTTGTCAATTCTTAGAATCTATGTGAACTTGATTTCAATAAAATATTTCTTAAAATTTTCAACCATGATCTTGTAAGGAATCAGTTTGTCATCCTTGGTCTGATAATCATCATTGATTTGGTTAATGACAAGTTGTGAATCTCCATACACTTTCAGTTCTATGATCCTCCATTCTAATGGTACTCTCATTCTAGTAAGCAATGTTTCATATCTGGCTATGTTATTAGTACAAGGAAAAATTAATCGATAGGATTTTGGAATAGTATGTCCTTGAGGTGTGACAAAAATAATTCCTTCCCCTGAGCCATGTTGTGTATATGATCCATCAAAATATAGTGTCTATGACTACTTTGTTGTTGTTGTGAAAACATCTACATTAGGAAATTCAATGTGCATTGGAAGATCTATTTGTAAGGGTGCTTCAACCAATTTATCTTCTATGACTTGTCCTTTGATGGATTTTTGATCTACATAGTGGATATCGCACTCACTTAAGATCATTACCCATTTGGATAACCTTCTCGTTAAGGTAGATTTTCTCAAAAGGTACTTTAATGGATCAATTTTTGCCACAAGTTTAACTATATGGGCTAATATATAGTGCTGCAACTTCTAGGAAGAAAACACTACTTCTAAACAATCATTTTCAATAAAAGTATAGTTGAGCTCATGAATTGTCAAGGTCCTGCTAATGTAGTATACAACTCACTCATTTCTTGTTCTATCCTCTTGTGCCAATAATGCCCCCAAGGATACCTCTAAAGCTGAAATATAAAGTATGAGCAACTCTCCTAGTACTGGTGGAACCAAAATTTGTGGACTTGTCAAATATTGCTTGATTTGATTGAATGTTGCTTCACACTTTTCTTCCCATTTTAAAGGAACATTTTATGCAAGAGATGCTTGAAATGAAAATGCTTGTCTACTAGTTGGGTGATGAACCTTCTGATAGATTATAGTCATCCTTGCAATTATCGAAGTTGACTAATATTTCTTGGCGGTAGCATCTCCATGATGGCTTTGAATTTTTCTAGATCTACTTCTATTCCCTTTTCTGAAACAATATATCCTAAAATATTTCTAGATTTGACCCCAAAGACACATTTCTTTGGATTGAGTTGGACCTTGAATTTATCTAATCTAACAAAAAATTTAGATAGAATATTCAGATGTCCCTCTCTTGTGTGATATTTTTTGAATAGATCATCCACATAATCTTCCATGAAAGTATGCATCATTTCATGAAAAATAGTTGTCATAGCTCTTTGATAAGTTGCACCTACATTTTTGAGTTCAAATGGCATCACATTCAAACAATAGGTACCCCAGGGACATGTGAAAGAAATATTGTCTTGATCCTCAGGTGCTATCTTGATCTATTATATCCTAAGAATTCGTCCATAAGTGAATACACGGCATGCCTAGCTATCAGGTCGATAATTGTGTCAATGCTAGGTAGAGGAAAATCATCTTTTGGACACACTTTATTTGGATCCAAAAAATTTATACAAACTTTGATATGCCCATCTAGTTTTGATATAGGTACAATGTTAGAGATCCATTTTGCATAGTCAATCGACCAAATGAACCCTACATCCAATATTTTCTTCAATTCCTCTTTGACCAACAATGTGTGTGTAAATATGTGTATGCAAATATGTGGAAACAACAAATAGTTAAAAAACACACCAATGAAACATTGTATCAAATAAATCTAATTTAAAACTAAATAAAGCTTCAAACCCAAAAGATTCTTCAAAGCTGTCTCATTGTCCTCTATCTCTAGGGATTTGTTTTAAACTACTTGCTCTCAGATTGTGTAAGAAAAACTCAATAGAATGACAACCTAGAGAATGAGATGATATGCAAAATGCATTCTTATGCTAAATGATGTGAGATAATGAAACTAAGAACAAATTATGCAAGATATTATACCATGATTATTTATGCTAAGATGATAAAAGCTAAGATGCTATGCTAAGATGCTAAATGCTTGAATGTTAAGATGTTAAATTCTTGAATACTTGACTATATTTCTCATGTTATGCAATAGTTCCAGTATTTTCAAAGATCCAAGAGGTCTTATTTATAGATTATTGGAGGAAAAAGCTTAGTTGGAAAAGATCAATGGTTGGGATTTCATCTGGTAAGATGAATGCTGAGAGATGGAGAAGTTGGTGAAAAGTATGGAAGATGTTTTTAACCCACAAAACCTTTTCACTCAAAAACTGAGACAACTTGTCATTTGTCAAGTTTAGTTATGAGTTAGTTTTGGTGATTGAAGATAATTCAACAATTTTCATGTGACATGTGAATTTAGAAGCTTCCACAATTAAATATTAAATTTTTTTTAATTATGTGTGAAAAGTGAATAAGAAGTTTCTAATTAAATATTTAAAATATTTAACTATATGCGAAATGGCTTTAAAGATGATTTTATGATTTGGAAAAAGAAGAATGTTTACTTTATTCAAAATAAAGCAATATGATAATTAAGAAGAAATAGATAAGTGATAATAACTAAATACTTATTTATTTGATTAGAATAGAAGAATTATAAAATGAACAATATAAATAATTTATTTAATTTATTTGTATGCAGTTTGATTTAGAGATTAATTAAATAACTTGTATTTAATTAACTACCAGAATTATTATAATGTGACCATTTTAAGGTGTATATTGGTTGGACAAGGGTGTTTTCCTCCCTAGTCCAAATCCATCCTTTTTGGGGCCTTAAACATCGGTATTAAATGTTAAGTATTTTTTTCAAACCCATCTTTTAATTTTTTTTAAGACATTTATAAATCAAGTAAATTAAATACATAATTAGGTCCAGGCACATAAGGGGAGGTAAACCTAGTTTGAAATTGTCATGGGTGACAATTTTTAATGCTACATTTTTTCTTCTATTATAAAAATAACATACATTAGATTCTTACTATCTATTGTTCCATATTGTGATTTATAGCTATGAATAAAATAGATGGTAAAATGATTCTCTTTCATGGTGATTTGGAGGAGGATATTTATATGACACAACTAGATAACTACATTGTTCGAGGTCAAAATAATTTAGTTTTTATATTAAATAAATATATTTATGGCTTGAAATAAAATCCTAGGATGTGCTACCAATTTTTTTATATACATATGTGTTGAGTTGGAATTTGAATGCTCTAAATTTTATCACTATTCTTATTTTAAATCTAATAGTGATTAGTTCCTTGTTATTACTTTATACATTGATGATATTGTATTTATTAGAAAAGGGAAAGGTTTTCATTCCACAAAAATTATCAAAGCTTTGAAAAGTTTAAAATGAAAGATCTTGGTGTGTTGAACACACTCTTGGTATGGAAATAAAAAGAGATTAACAAAATATAAAGTTATGGCTTGGATAGAGTAAGTATGCTAATTGATTTTTATAGAGGTTTAACATGTAGATTTACAAACCACTGCGTTCTCTTGTTATAGTGGGGAAAAATTTATATACTACAAATTATCCTAAATCCCTTTTAGAGATGAAATACATAAGTTCCTTACTATAGAGCATTAGGAATTTTAATGTATTCTATAATCTATACTATACCAAATATTTCCTAAGTAGTTGGACTACGTAACTAATATATGTTTAATCCTAGAAATTTTGATTAGGATGCAATTAAAATAGAATTTTATTGATATTCATGGTTATGTGGATTTATATTGGGCAAGTGATGTCAACAGTAGATCCACCAATAAATATATTCTAACTCTATTTGGTGGTTTTATAATTTGGATGAGTAGGAAATATATTATGGTCTCTTTGTCCACTATAGAGGTAAATTTTATTTTAGAAAATAATTCCTATAAAGAATCCATTTGGTTTAAGATATTACATGTTTAAAAATTAGGTTAAAATAGGAAGCATATACAATTTATTGACAAACAAAGTATAATCCACTTAGAGAAGAACCTAAATTTTAAAGCTAGAACCAAGCATATAGATGTTTAGAATCATTTTGTGAGAAAAAAAATCAAGGATGATATGGTGAAGCTATAAAAGGTAGAAACTTTGATAAATTTTTGAAATGTACTAACCAAACCCATGGGCATAGATAATTTCAAATGGTGTTTGGAGTATATGGGTCTCTTTCCCCCTAGTAGTTGAATCCATGATGGTATGTGTGGTGTAGATAAATGTATCTATCTACATTTTCACACTTTTTTGGGCCCTCCCTACTAAATTTGGGCTTCTTTATACCCTATTTAGTCCTAATTTGCATCCATAAACCTTATTTAATGCATCTTTCTAAGGATAATCTTGACATTTATGTATTGGGCAATCATAATTCATGATTTTGGGTTATGTGTCCCAAATTTAGTGATTTGAGACTCATATGCCACCTTGGGTGTATAGGTCCCACCTATGTTTTAGGGCCTAATCCTAAATTTGGCATAGAACTTAGCATTTCTTGATATTTGTGTCCCAAGCCTAGGCTACTATGACTCATACTCCCCAACTTGCATATGAGTTTTGCTTTACCTTGGACTTATTTTGAATTCAATTCTTGGTGGGATTTTATTTTTCCTAGATTTGATGTCAGCTTGTAGTGTTGTAATTTAAAGAAACTTGGCATAAATAAGTATAAATACAAGGTTATTCCATATATTTTCTCTTGGAAACGTTTATGAGAAAGTATCCTCGCAATTTTATGAGATCAAAATAATTCAAGAGAATTCAAGAGCTGATTATCAAGTTTCTTGGATCTATATTCAAGATTCAAGCATCATGTGTGTTTTTGAGCTAACATTTGTGATGTAGGTTTTCATGATTCAAGCAAGCATTCAAGTCAAGATTCATAACACTCAATCAAGCGTCAAGATTTATATTCATGATAGCCATTTCATACAAGTTTGAAAACTTTTAATCAAGGGTTTGGTGAGTTACAACATTGCATATTCTTCATTCATCATCCCTTCATGTTATTTCATTTCATTTTCAGGTTTGATTACTGAAATGGGGTTTGCCCAAGGAAAACCCCTATCCATTAATAAAACAACATTTTTGTCTTCTCTACATGTGTGATTGCATATCTAGGTATTTTGAGCTTGAAGATCCTTTGAAGAAAAAGTTTCAAGATTGAAGAAAGTTGCCAAAGTTGTCAAAAAGTTTCCATCTTCATGGAAAGTTGCCTATAGGATAGAATTCAAAGTTTGAAACTTAGAGATCAGAAGAGAAAGAAGCTACGAAAGATCACTAGAGGATATCAGATTTTTAGACAAACTTTGATTATAGAACTAAATCACCACCTTAGGTGTATGAGTCCTAGTATACCATTTTTCACTCATTTTTTGTAGATCTTGGTTTACCAGTTGTAGATTATGAATCTAACCCGAAACCCTAAGCTGGGACTAAATCACCTAGCCTAGCGTATGAGTCTCGTTGTGCATCAAAAGATAATTTCAGGATTGTAGACCTTGTTTTAATCATCTCTAGTTTTCCAAGCGCACCTCTATTCATTCTTAGTTTATTACTCTAATTTTAAGTTTCATTTCATATGTTACATAGCTAGATTTGTATGTCATTTTCATTTCCTTCTTTCTAAGAATTTTCTTAGTGGTGAACCCCCTTTGTTTAATCAAACCCAAGGAGACCTTGTAACAACCCCTTCTCTCAATTAAACCATTAGATTGAGACCTCCAGGGTTTCCTTGAATGAACTAGAGAGAAGTATGATAGAAAGGGATCCCATCTTCTCACTTTTACCCCTATTTCCTTATGTTCATTTTGGTGAACCTGACCTTTGAACTCTTTATTTCTGATTTCGAGTGCATTTTAGTTCTAGATCTATCTTACATTAACTTTACATTAGATATTGCATTAGATAAATAACTATTAGGGATTCTAAATCTTGCATTAGTGAAAGTGTGTATAGGTTGCATAAGTGAATTTCATTTGAAATATGTAACTACACATAGTGAAGACAACATACAAACTAAAAACCTTAACATTCACTCAGAATTTTTTGAATTTAGTATCAAAACCCTAATCTAGGACTCATTCACCCCTTTGGGTGATTTAGTCCTGTTACAAGTTGTTTTACTTGATTTTGGGAATTTTTGTGTTGATTATTTTTTAGTATTTCAACCTTTCAAAAACCCTAATTTGGACCCATACACCTCTTTGGGTGATTTAGTCTTGTGTTAGACCTAAGAGTACATTTTACAACAATAAAAACCTTGTTTCTATGCTTTTGTTTGTTGTTATTAGATATCTAATTCAGTTTACCGAGCTTCTATTTCATTCATTTCATTAGAACTAGCTTAATTCAGTTCATTTTGTGCATTTCTTAATTGCATTTATAGCATTTCATTTTTTAGATTGTTGCATAGTGTAATCAGAAAATTACCTTGTTTAGAATCTAAAAATTGAATTTTATTCTAGGTTATTGCATTGCATCTCATAATGGATATGTGCTTTGGTAATATATTTATGTCCTTGAAATCATTAGTGAATGTGTCATGCTATGCTTTTGGAAATGGCCCTAATGAATTGAAATTACTCATGCTCAATCAACTCCTAATGCATGTCCTCCTCTTGAATTTGACATCATTGGAGAAGATGTTGAAAAAATTAAAAAATTTACAAATGATTTCCTTAACAAACTTGAGACTAATGCATCATTTTATCCTTTTATGAAACAACCGACACAAATTGATATGTTCCCCCTTTTAAATCTTGAAATTGAGACACAACCTAATCCCAAGCTCCTTATGATAGGTGATTCTAGCACCTCTAACCAAGTAAACATTCAACCATATTATGTTAATAAAGTAACCAACACATCAATAAACTTAGAAGAGACATATGGAAAAGAATTCATTATATTAAGAAAACAAGGATGTGATACAACAAGTGAGCATGAAATTCATCAACTTTTAGAGAAAATACCAACTAAAGATACCAAAGGGATAGGACATCAAGATCCCCCTCCCGATATAATTTTCCTCCTTCCTAAAGAGAAACCAATTACTCATAGAGATTATAAGGATGATAGGGTCATCTTAGGTCCTTCTCTTAAACATCTAACTCAAGAAATTGGTGAATCTAGCAAGTAACGAAAGCCTTACAAACTGAAAAAGATAAAATTACCTTGTCCCATGTATACAACTAAAAGAACCTTACACATACTTCTCATCCAAGGACTTATAAAATTACCACCTATGAAAGACCATCCAAAACCATATCCTAAGAACATAAACATTCCACATTGTCGATATCATAGAGTTCTTGGACACAGTACTGATGAGTTTCATGCTTTAAAAAAAATATTTAAAAAGTTTGATATCAAAGAAATAATCTTTTAAAGCATTTCCTTCTACTCCTTGCCATTTAATGGTTGTAGGATCTTACTATTCTCACTATTGCATGTCTTAAATTTATTGAAAATCATTTCAAAATGCAAGGAGCTCCTTCTCATCACCTATCTCAGCTTATTCTTGTCTTACACATAGTAGGGGAAAGAATTAGATAGCCTTGCCCTAGTCCGACACTTGTTGTCCTTTTGGCTAGTTATCTTCCTTTTATATATAATGAACAAGATTAGGATATAGATGAAATTCTAATAGGTTGACTCACATGTGCCTTACTAGTCTTGTCTTTATTTTCTTTTTCATGTAATGTGTGTGATTGCATCTGTGTAATGTGATCCCTCGTACCATTTTTTTTGACGTCATCTCTATTTGTGGCGTTCCTCTATTTGTACCTACATTATTCTCTATGTCGTAAACATTTATCTTTTCATTTGTATTGTGTTTTACTTTTGGGGATTACATTAGGTGTTGAGACATTTAGGTCTCTTCGATGTTGACCCAAAATATTTTCCTTTATCCTTTTTTTGTCTTGTGTTAAATCATTTTGGGGATGACACAAGGTGTTGATACTTTTAGGTCTCTTCCATGTTGACCTGAAGGCTTTTTCTTTGTTTTCTCTCTCTTTGTATCATTCTTCCAATTCCATGAGACATATTTGGGGAATGATGATAGTTACAAGATCTCTAAATTATTGCAGCAAAGACATACGAACCCTGAATCCATGGATCCCTCATGTGTTTGGACTTTCATTTTGGGGGCAACCCCTTTTCATGATGTAGGTTTATTTGGAAACATAGGACTTGGCACATGGCTTTCCAAACAAGCTCTCATCTCCTCTTTCTCATTAGCACTTATCATTTTATACTTTGAAGTAGTTTCTCATAGCATGGTATTTAGAAATTTCTTTAAAGTGGGGGCATACATTGGCATTATTCTTTTCTGGCTCATGTTTCATTATGTAGTCTTCTTACTTCATGTGATGTGTCTCTCACTTTGTGGTAACATTGGGTGTGATGTCCCTCAGGAGTGTGATCTCTCTTAGCATATTATATTCTTCTTAGTGGCTTGATACGACACACTACATCCCCTAAGTTGTGAATATTATATTGTTTGATTGGTCCTCTCTTGGAGACATTAGGCACAATGTTCCCTAAGTTAAGACCTTACATGAACTAAGGAAAACTCCTTTGAACATATCTTACACTATTTTTCATTTACAATGTCTATTATATGGCCACCTTGCATAACACACCATTCTTGCCTATGGATCCATCTTGTTTGTTCATGTGTGTTAGCATACAAAGCTTTTCTTTCCTCATGGATTTTGATGTTCTTGTTGTGTGGCACCTTATAAAAGTTATGAGGAGGTATAGCTTTGGTATAAAAAACTTTTGATATATATATATATGAGTACATTTTTGTTATATTACTTGTCTTAATTTTTTTAAATGTCAAATGATAATGTGATTAATTAAATAGCCTTGGGAAGAATATTTAATTAATTTCTTCATGATTTAACAAAGCTTATGTGATCTAATTAAAACTTGTTATCTTTTAATTTAGAAAATCAGAGTTAGGCAACTTGACGTAGAAATTTGAATAAGTTATCTATATTATTTCAAAAATATGTAAGAATAGAATTTGTAGCAAATTGAATATAGTTTTTAAACTACTAGATATATTTTTAATTTTTAAAAATCTATTTGGTTAAAATTTGAAATTTCAATGCAGCAATACTTAAATTTTTGGGAAAAATAAGAAGTAGGTGTCTGTCTGACCACCCTAACCATAGTAAAATGATAATTTTTTTTTATAAGATTTTAGATATAAGTAGGGGACTCATGCCCCGATGTGATGCATATTTTCTTGTAATTTATTTCCAAGTAAATAATTAATTATGATTTTTTTATTACAAATTCTAAAAAATATAAAATCTCGTATGTCTAACCACCTTAACTTGGTCAAAACTTCATGAAATTCATTTTTTTTTTAATCCTATATTATGCGAAGCATAGAATGTGACACATTTTTTAGATTCAAATAATGTGATGTCATTTGAAAGCTATAGATGCTTTTCAATCAGCCTATCAATCAAAACTTTAGTCATAATTCAAATAGAAAATGAATAATAATTATTTATTAAATTCAAAGTAAAACATAATTTATATTGGTGGAAATCTAAGAATCTCCTTTAAGAAACCTTTTCATCTCATCAATTTTGGGTAAAAAAAAGTTGTCAACCACATGGGCCATCATATCACTTAGATATCACCAGTTTTTGGCCCATCATGATCCTACACATACCCATTTTCTTTTAGATACAACATAATGATTATGTATGTTATACACTTTTGAGCTAAGTTAAGATAACACACAAGAGGAATTTGAATAGTATGAAACCTAAAGCAATTATAAAAAGAAATTGAATAATCAATTTAGTGCTCAAGACACATAAATAAGTAGTTGTCAAGAACAAAGCAATGGTAAAGCATATATGATATAATCTAATAGCTCTAACAACACTACTTTATCATTCATACCATTCACATGGAGTAGACATAATACCTACGGAAATGTACAATATTAATAGGTACTTTAAAGGGTGTACCATCTCACTCTGTTAATGTGTAAGCACCAGATACATAATTTGTCTTGACCACATAGGGTCCTAACTAATTAGGATTGAATTTTACTTTTTCAACGTAATCAACAGTAGGGTTTCATTCATTTTCATATAAAACTAAATCACCCTTGTTAAATTTTTGAGGAATGACACCAATATCATGTTTATGTTGTAATTGTTTGGTGTAAGCTTAAAGATGCTTGAGAGCATTAATGCATTGTTCATCAATAATTTAAAGTTGGTGTAGTTGTTGTGTATATGTGGCCTTATCGAAAAGACCTTGGAGAGAAATCCATAATGTTGGTATTTCTAACTCCAAAGGTATGATGGCCTTAGTACCATTATCAAGGTTAAAAGGTGTATTTCCCATAGATGAGCGAACACTTGTGTGATAGGCCCATAACACATATTGAAATTGCATGTGCCAATATTTTTGGTCTAGATTAATAGTTTTCTTGAGGATTTTATTAGTGCTTTCAGCTTGACCATTGGATTGTGATTAGTAAGGTGTTGAAAAGCGATGTTGGATATGAAAGGTCTCCAGGAACTTCTTCACATCATTATTTTTAAATTGTGTTTTATTGTCTAAAACTAATCTGAAAGGGATTCCAAAGAGAGCGATGATGTGTTCCAATAAGAAATGAAATATCACATCGAAAGTTGTGGATTAGAGAGGAATAGATTATATACCCATTTTGTGAAATAATCCATTGCAGGAATGATAAACATATGTCCAACAAAAGAGGGTGGTGAAATTTTTCCAATGAGATCTAGTCCCCATACAGAGAATGACCAAATAGGAATTTGCGCATGAAGCTCAAAACTAGGGACATGAATCAAATTTCTATGTTCTTAGCATTTGTCACATCGCTTGACATATGGATAACAATCTTTATCCATATTTTTCTAGTAATAGCCCATACGAATGAGTTTTTGTACGAAGGTTATTCCTCCAAAATGACCTCCATAGGCACCTAAATGGGCTTGTTCAAGGGATATATGAGTTTTAGAGTTCATAAGACATTGCAGGATAATTTCATCAAATGATCTTCTATACAATACATCGCTGAAGATTATGTACCTGGTTGCCAATTTTTTTAGACGATTTCGAGTGTTTTGAGTTGTAGGCTCAGGAATGGTACCATCTATTAAATCATTATATATGGCATCATACCACTCACTCGAGTTGTCTTGACTTGTTATGAATTCAAAATTAGGTTTATGACTAATGGATGGTTCCATGATTGGGTCAATGGTAAACATGATGTTTTCGAAAGGATCTGAAGGAGAGATGAGAGAAACCACACTAGCCATTGCATCCACATGTCGATTATCTTTTCAGGGGATGTTATCAATGGTGAATGATACAAACTATTCTAACAAGGTTATTAAGAGATCCTTATATTGTAATAAATTTTCATGTCTAGCTTGACAAAATTTGCTGATATTTTTTATCACTAATTCTGAATCGCCATAGATCTTAGTATCTTTGATGCCCATGACTAAGGAAGCATGCAATCCAATGATTAAGGCTTCATATTCACTAGTTTTGTTTTTATAAAGGAAATTTGATTGATATGACAAGGGAATAGGCTTTCCAATGGGAGGAATTAAAATAAATCCAACACCAAAGCTTTTTCTCCACTTAGATCCAACTAAATATAAGGGTATGTGCAGGATCATCATGGAAAAAATAAGCCCTTAAGTGGGAATAAAATTCAGAAAATTAGAGTTAGGCAACTTGACGTAAAAATTTGAATAATTTATCTATATTATTTAAAAAATATGTAAGAATAGAATCTGTAGAAAATTGAATTTAGTTTCTAAACTACTAGGTTTATTTTATTTTATTTTAAATCTATTTGGTGAAAATTTGAAATTTCAATGCGGTAGTACTTAAATTTTAGGGAAAAAATAAGTAGGTGTGTGTCCGACCACCCTAAACACAATAAAATGATAATATTTTTTTATAAGATTTTAGAAATAAGTAGGGGACCCATGTCCCGATGTGATGCATATTTTTGTGTAATTTTTTTCCAAGTAAATAATTAATTATGATTTTTTTATTATAACTATTAAAAATAATAAAAACTTGTATGTCTGACCACCTTAACTTGGTCAAAACTTCATGAAATTAAGTTTTTTTTTTTAATCCTATAGTATGTGAAGCATATAATGTGATGCATATTTTGGATTCAAAAACTGTGATACCATTTGAAAGCTATAGATGTTTTTCAATCAGCCTATCAACTAGGACATTAGTCATAATTCAAATAGAAAATGAATAATAATTATTTATTAAATTCAAATTAAAGCATAATTTTTATTGGCGGAAAGTTGAGAATCTCCTTTAAAAACCCTTTTTGTTTCATCAATTTTGGGTAAAAGAAAAGTCGTCAGCCACATGGGCCTTCATGTCACTTAGATATCACCACTTTTTGGCCCATCATGACCCTGCACATACCCATAATTCCCATGTAGAAAGCTCTATGGTCAACACACTATCATTGGGAAAAGATTCATTGTTGGGGAGGACTAAAGGGAAAGGAGCATTGGCTAAGTGGTCAATTAGGGCTTGGCCTTTGATTTATTTTTGGAAAACAATCTTAAGGTCAAACTCTATTATCAACATTATCCATTTATCAAGATGCCATAATAGGTCTCTTTTATTGAAAAGGTATTTGAGAGGATCAAATTTTTTCATGACTTGTATTTCTACATTTAGTAAATAGTGTCACAACTTACTAGTAGCGAATACAAGAGCCAAATATTGTTATTTAATTTTTGTGTATCGTGTTTCATATTCTATTAGAGTCTGACTAATGTAATAAACATGATTCTCTTTTCCATTGTTGTCTTGTTGAGCCAACAATGTGACAAGGGCATTTTCAGAAGTGGTGATATAAAGGATGAATGGTTTGTTTGGTATAGCGGGTTGTAAAATAGGTGGAGTTGCAAGGTATACTTTCAAACTCTCAAAGCCCTATTTACAATCATCATTCCAGTCAAAATGCACATCCTTTTTGAGGAAGTGTGTAAAATTTAATGTTCGATCAGCTAAGGAGGTGAAAAAATGATGGATGGCTTGAATCCTTCCTTGTAATGTGCATAAATGGGAAATGTTGTGAGGAGGTGGCATATTAATTATAGAATCAATTTTCTCCATGTCCAGCTCAATGCCTTTGTGAGATATGATAAAACCAAAAAAAATTCCACTATCTACTCCAAAGACACACTTCATAGAATCTAAGTGCATGTTGAATTTCTGCATTCGCTCAAATATTTTTTGAAGAACATTCACATTATCTTATTGCGTTAAGGATTTGGAAATAATGTTGTCAACATAATCTTCCAATATTTTATGTATGTAATCATGAAATATCAATGTCATTGCTCGTTGATAAGGAGCACCTCCATTTTTTAATTCAAAAAGCATCATAACCCAATAAAATACTCCCCAAGTGGATTTGAATGCCTTCTTGTATTCATCTTGTGGGTTAATAAAGATTTGATTATATCCATAAAATCCATCAATAAAGGAAAAAAAAGCATGTCAAGTAGTTGAATCTACTATCATCTCAATGTTAGGAAGGAGAAAAATCTCTTTTAAAGATGCTTTATTCAAGTCAGAAAAATATGTACACATCCTAACATGATTATCAGGTTTAGCAACTACGACAATGTTTGATATCCAAGGGGAATAATCAATAGGTCGAATAAAACCTACATCAAGGAATTTTTCAAGTTCTCCCTTAACATGCAAGGCTATCTTCGGCTTCATATTTCATATCTTTTGGCAAATGGGCTTAGCATTTTCAGCAAGAAAATGTCATCACTGACTATCTTCGGATCTATTTCGGGCATATTGGAATATTTCCAAGCAAAAATTTCAGGAAATGCATGAAGCAAGGTTGTAGGATCCTCTTGTTCTTCATCATCATAAATGGGTGGATGGTAAACATGATGTTTTCAGAAGGACCTAAAGCAAAGATGAGAGAAGCCACGTTGGCCATTGCATCTGCATGTTAATTATCTTTTTGGGGGATGTTATCAATGGTGAATGAGTCAAACTGTTCTAACAAGCTTATTATGAGATCCTTATATTGTAATAATTTATTATGTTTAGCTTGATAAAATCTATTGATTTGTTTGATCACTAATTATAAATCACCATAGATATTAATATCTTTGATGCCCATGACTAAGGTAGCACACAATCCAACAATTAAGGCTTCATGTTTGACGATGGTATTTGTACAGAGGAAATTTAATCAATATGACAAGGGAGTAGGCTTTCCAATGGGTGGAATTAAAATAACTCCAGCATTAGAGCATGTTCTACACGTGGATCCATCAAAATATAATTCCCATGTAGGAAGCTCTATGGTCAACACACTATCATCGGGAAAAGAGTCATTGTTGGGGAGGGCTAAAGGGGAAGGAGCATCAACTAAGTGGTCAGTTAAGGCTTGGAATTTGATTGATTTTTGGGAAAAAAACTTAAGTTCAAACTCTGTCAACAACATTACCCATTTAGCAAGATGTCTTGATTGGTTTTTTAATTGAAAATGTATTTGAGAGGATCAAATTTTTTTAGTACTTGTATTTCTGCATTTAGTAAATAGTGTCGCAAATTACTAGTAGCGAATACAAGAGCCAAATATTTTTTTCAATTGTTTTGTATCGTGTTTCATAATCTATCAAAGTACAACTAATGTAATAAGCATAGTTCTCTTTTCCATTGTTGTCTTGTTGAGCCAACAATGCAACAAGGGCATGGTTGAAAGCGACGATATAAAGGATGAACAGTTTGTTTGGTATAGAGGGTTGTAAAATAGGTAGAATATCAAGGTATACTTTAAAACTCTCAAAGGCCTATTTGAAATCATCATTCCAATCAAAATGCATGAGGAAGTGTGTAAGAGGTAATGTTCAATCAGCTAAGGAGACAACAAAATGATGGATGGCTTGAATCCTTCCTTGTAATGTGTGTAATTGGGAAATGTTGTGAGGAGGTGGAATGTTAATTATAGCATTAATTTTCTTCATGTCCACCATAATGCTTTTGTGAGATATGATAAACCCTAAAAAATTCCCACTATATACTCCAAAAGACACACTTCTTACGATTTAAGTGCATGTTGTATGTACGCATTCAGTCAAAGATTTTTCAGAGAACATTCACATTAACTTGTCATGTTAAGAATTTCGCAAGAATTTTGTCAACATAATCTTCCAATATTTTATGTATGTAATCATGAAATATCAATGTTATTGCTTGTTGATCAGTAGCACTTGCTTTATTTTAATCCAAAAGGCATCATAACCCAACAAAATGTTTCCCAAGTGGATGTGAATGTTGTCTTGTAATGATCCTGTGGGTTAATAAAGATCTGATTATATTCAAAAAATCCATTCATAAACGACAACAAAGCATGTCCAGCAGTTGAATCTACTATCATGTCAATGTTAGGAAGGGGGAAATCGTCTTTTAAAGATGCTTTATTCAAGTCACAAAAAAATGTACATATCTTAACATGATTATTAGGTTTAGAAACTATGACAATGTTTGATATCCAAGGGGAATAATGAATAGGTCTGCATCAAGTAGTTTTTCAAGTTCTCCCTTAACATGCAAGGCTATCTTAGGGTTCATCTTTCATATCTTTTGGTGAATGGACTTAGCATTTTTAGGAAGAACAATGTTATGAGTATTCGGATCTATTCTAGGCATATCAAAATATTTCCAATCAATTTTTTTAGGAAATGCATGAAGTGAGGTTGCAAGATCCTCTTGTTCTTCATCATCAAGGCACTCACTAATTTTAATGACTTTCTCTTTATCATATATGTCCATTGGTATATCAATGGTATCCCCTAAGGGGAGTGCATTTGAATTAGGAAATTCTAGATCATATGGTTCCATGCTTATGGGTGTCTCATGGATGTCAATAATGTTGAGCTCGATACTTATCATAACACAAGAAGCTCCTAACATTTGTTTCAAATATTCATCATCATTTACATATTCCAACAATAGTGGTGAATCCATATCAAGGAATTTGGGATGTTTGAGTGTGAGAGCGATTCTTGGTTTACATGTGATGGTGTTGATATTGAATGATGGTCATTGATTTTGTTTTGTTGTATTAGAAAAATAATACCCTATACCAGCCTTTGTCTCTTGTGTATTATGTTCAATTGGAACTCGAATGTATTGTTCATGTTTTCCAAATTCTTTACCATTGTATCCCAATTATTTCACAATATCATAACCTCATCCATAAATTCTTTCCATTTCATATGGGTTGGGTGGTTATTGGAAATCTATCTCATCAAAATTTGTTGTATATGTTTTACTTTCTTCCAAAGTGGATGAGATAAAATTTTGGAAAGGTTCTTCTTCATTCTGAGTAGATAGGACTGATGGTTGTTCTTATTTTTCATCTTCTTTCCTTTTGATTATGTAATCACCCATAAATGAAGGTGTGAATTCTAATGATCCCCAATCATCACCTAGTAATTTAGACATCGATTCATCTTCTTTTTTGTTGGTCTTAGGAGGTGCTATGTTAGAAGTTGGAATTAATGTGTTGAGAGGACTTGGTGTTCCTTTTTCAAGTTGTAAGAAAATTTCAGGCTCGAGGTCTACATCAATTTTATAAACTTTGTATTATAGAAATATTTCATTTTTTGATGTAGGGTTGAAGGTACCACATGCATCTCAAGAATCCATGGTCTTCCCAATAGAATATTATAGGAAAGATCATAGGGCATGAAATGAATAAGATTTTATAGTGTAACCATTCTGACAGTGATAGGTAAGGTGATTATGCCAAGCGATTGCTTTTTAACATTATTAAATCATCTAATAGATAGGGAATTAGATTTTATTTTCAATTTATCCACACGTAATCTATTGAGAAGATTTGTGTTGCACAAATTAAGGGCAAAGCCATTGTCAATAAGGGCTTGTTTGATGCCTATGTGATTGTATTGGGCTATTATCATAAAGGATTCATTTTGCTTCCTTAATTCTATTGGAGGGAGCTCATGTTGGTAGAAGGTAATATCGATATTAACTGTATGCATTAATTGTATTAGAGCTGGCAGATCATTAGCATTTGTACCATGAGGAACCACTATTTGTTGCAAAATTTTTTGGAGCATAGAATGATAGTTGGGTGAATTCTAAAGAAGATCCCAAACCGATATCTTGGTGGGAGTACTCTTAAGTTGTTCAATGAGATCATATTCCTGGAGGTGTGAATTTAAGCGAAGGGCAATAGGAAATATGGGATTGGGTAAAGGTAAGGGTGTTGAGGTGGCTTGTTGGGGGTGTAGGCTATTTCCAGTGTAATGTGTGTGAGAAATAACATCGTTCTTAGGTGGGTAAATGGTAAACTTAGGTTTAGATGGAGGTTGAGGTTTATGGGAAGCTGGGTGGAGAGAAAGTTGAGGTTGAATTGCATTGACATCTTTTGTTTGAGGTTTCTCACAACAAACCATAGTGGATGAGCTAGGTGAAATTAAGTTTTGAAGGGCTTCATCTAACATGTCCAAATCATGACATCTAAAAAGTTTGAAAGGTAGGTTATTAGTGGTTGGATTGGGTTTGTCATCACAAACCTTAATGGATGAATCTAGTGAAGGGAAGCCCTACAAAGATTCATCTAACACATCCAAGTCATATCTACTAAGAGGTTTAGGATGATATGGTTTTCCTAAAGTGAAGAAGTTTGTGAATAGTTTCATGTGGTGTTTCTAATATTTTATCTTCATGTTCTAATGCATGTAACTTAAATGAATGAGAAACTAATGCTGAAAAAAAAGTTGTAAACATGTAAAGTTATCCATGAAAACTATGAAATTCAAATATGCTTATGCTAATGAGTACCATACAACATAAAATATTGAAACTAAAAAAATAAATAAAGTGGAACAAACAAAAACCAGAAAAATTGGATACTGAATGCAAAAAAAGCTAATGCAAAATGAGGACTAGGACTAAGTCACCCATGTTGGTGAATTAGTCGCAATAGGTGTATTTTTAATTTTTTTTTGGTTTTTCTGATGAATTATAATGTATTATGTATTTTAAAATGAAATCCAAAATTTTTGATGCAAAATTTCACTATTGTTGAAGGAATTGAGGTGCAAAAATGAATGTTTCACTAATGCAATGTATGAAACCCTAGGATGAAAATTTAAACAATGAAATATACAATGCAATGTTAATAGGAGGTGTCCCTAGGATGAAAATATATGCTGGATCAGAAGTAATATGTTTCTAAATACAACTTCACCAAAATGAACCTCAAATTTTAGGAGAAAGGAGGTTCCCTTACACTTTTAGGGTTTTCACCTAAAAGGAGAGAGACCTTTCCGCTCTAAAACTTGGAAATCATTGAAAACTAATGTAAATGTGATTGAAGTATAACTAAATGGAATTCCTAAAATGCAATAAACTGAAAATGTAGATGAACTATTGATGCAAAACTAATGAAATGTACATTGTTTGAAAACACATGATGATATACAAAAGGATAAATTAAAGACAATACAAGAAAAGAAAGAAGAATAGATAAGAAGAGTACAACTTGGAGAGAACAAGGGTTGAAGTGGGGATTGCAAAAGCCTCTGAAATCTTGGGAAATCTAGTTTTTAGGCCAATTGGGACACTTATGCCAAGCTGGATGACTTAGTCCCAGCTTTGGGAAACTTCTTTGGGGCTTATTTCAGCCAACTAGGTGCCCATTTCTTCAAATATCCCTAACATAAACATTTAGTGGGACTAAGTCACCATTGTTGGTGACTTATTCCACTCTAAATTTTTTGAGAATCCGAAAATGGAAACAAAAGCCTATAGTCTATAATTTGTTCTTTAATTGAAATCCAGGTCGAAATCTACAAAATCACCTACAAAACATAATATAGTTTGGTTTCTAATGTGGGGTTTTCCTTGGTCAAACACCTAGTTGGTATTTAAACTTTGAAAGAGATAAGAAATCTGCATAAAACCCTAGCCCTAAGTGTGTCTAAAACTAGGAAAACTGAAGTATAATGCAACCCTATTCTAACTTGTGAGAATAAGATGCATAAATGAAACTAGAAAAATTCAAGACTCATTCCTAAGGACCCTAAATCACATTAGAAATGAATATTAATGACATGTAAAACTTCCTTAGGCTCAAGCTAGAGAGAAAATGGAAGATGGTACCACTTTGAAAACAAGTCTTTAAGTTGATTTGATGGCTAGTTACATCTCCTCAACCTAGATTTGTCCATGATTCTCCATAGAAATCCATGATCAACCCTTTGTAGTGTGAGATATTAGACAAAATGTGAGCTTGAAGACCTGCCAAAAACCCTATCTTGCTTCCCTAAGCTTCAACTTTGTTGTAGAAAGAGTAATGAATCCTCTTGTGGAAGATATTCAACACTTGATTCTTGAATTTTCTTGTGGAAAAATGACTAAAGGTCCTTGAAAAATGACCTAAAAATATGTATTTATAAGCATCAATACCTACTTTTTGTTATTTTGACCTAAGAGGCCGACATCCATCGAATTTTTTTGTCAATTCGTAGATTTTCCTACTCAAAAATATAAATTACATTAAAAGGAACTAAGTCACCGCCGTGGATGACTTAGTCCCACTAGGGGTTTTTGAGGTGGGATTTATGAAATTTGAGTGATTTGGATGTTGTTTCCTAGAACTTGTATGATTTCTTAGGTGAAATAAGCCTCAAGGTCGTAAATAATGAGTCTTAGGGGCCTACAAATGCTATTTTAGGGGGTGATTGATGCAAGGGTGTCTAATGTAGGACTAAATTAGGAACAAAATTGTCTCTTTCTTCAAGAGTATACAATTTTTGGTGACACATTCATATAGTGCATATTTTGAGATAGGGAATAATGATAAGTTTTGCACCCATATTAACTTGGTAAAACTGAAGGTTACTTGTGATTTATTGATGTACTATTTTTATTGGGTTGCAAGAAATCTTTAAGGGTGGAATTGTAAATTATTCTTAAATTAGGTTCCATATTTTGGAGGTTCCATAGCATGCTTTTAAAAAAAAAATTAGTTTCTATCTTGTTCATTTTTCTATAAATTAGTATACAAGGAAGTGGATTTCATATGAGAATTTTCAAGTACATTTGTGTTATTCGAATGCTGCCAAAATGATGGGATTGTGAGTTATTTTTATTAAAAAAAAATTTATTGAATGGATATTTTATTAATTTGATTGGATTGATTTTGTTGAGGATTCTTATTAAATTGGGCTTAGATTAGTATAATAGACTGGGGTACCACAAAGATGTGAGTGATGAGGTTTTTTATTTTACATTGTGTTGGAGATAAAATTATTATTTTAAACTAATGGTGAGGATAAGAACTCTTAGAATAATATTATCTAGGTAAATATGTGTTTGGGTGGTATTAGTCTTTGTGGGAGTTTGTTTGGTTGGTTCTTGATTTATGACGTGTTTGATGTTATAATCGAGAGGTAATTTGTATCATAATTCTAAAAGGATTTTAAGAATGGAATATCTATTTTGGCATATGAATCACTCTATTAAGGTACATCCTTGTTAAAAAAGAGGTAAATAATGGAAATTGTCCAAAAAAAAAATGATAAGGGAGATTATTATTATCATTATCACTATTTATAACTTAGTTATTATGTGGAATTGAATGAAAGGTTTCTCCAACTTGGCATGGATTTTCGATGCATGGTTTTCTTAGGAGAAAAGGATTTTATTGAAGGAATTCAATGTTTCATTTTCTATGTCTAGTGGTAGGTGATATGAGAATCATTTTAGAGACTTTAATTTTGGACTTCTAATTTTTTTGTTTAATTTTTTAAAAACCTTTTATTGGATTTTTTTGAATAAATACATTAGTTTTACATGAAGAGGAATATAAAGTATACACAACAATATCATAGATTATTCAATTTAGTTTGTACACATTTTTGAGCCCACTAATAATGCCTTGACTAGGCATGGAAAGTAGGGCCCATGAGGAGTCAGTAAACACTTTTGATTATTAAGATAACACTAAGGTGTAAGAGAATATAATTATTTTCAAAGGCACAAGGTGAGTAAATTTTTAGGGATAATTCTTACCAATGTATCACAAGTATAGATGACCAAAGTCCTCTAACTAGGTTGGCACAAGGTTTTCTAATGAAATTCATCAATATATCTAAAATTACATGAGGTCCAAGTCCATTAAATGAGGAGTATTTATAATGGCTTGGTTTGAGATGGTAACCCATTATCTTTCTTCACTTTGAAAGTTATAGAGTTCCTTGAAATATTAGCCAAAAGGGAAAAATGTCCCTCAATGTGAGATTCATTTGATTATCTCCCAAATTTTTACACACCACAAGAACATGAGGGTTAAGGTCACCCACTTGGTGATGAAATCCAAGTTAAACACACTAAAAATAAATAAGGAAGAAAGATCATAAAGTATTCTCAAGATCATGAAATCAAGTGGTAGAAGAGCATGCACACTCTAACTTAGGATTGAAAACATAAAATGAAACTACCTTTTTTTTTCAAGATCACCAATAGGCATAAGAATAGAGCATTCATGAATTTTCAAATAACACAAATAAATAAAAACTCCACTTACCCTTAAGAAATAAATTTTGAAGTGTGAAGTTCAATGAGTACAAGAGTGTTTCTAGTTCCCAAGATAACCTTTCAATGCAAGGAAAATAAAATTCAGTTATTGAACCCACTAACCTAGAAAAATAGTTATTTTTTTCTTAAAAAATAAATTAAAAGCATCAAAACTATTTCAAGATTGAGCCTTGGACAAATGACCCTACAATAAATGTTAGTAGTTTAAAAAAAAAATCTATTTTTCATAAGAAAAATTCCTATAGTCACAAAATTATAACATTATTTAGCAAAAAATAGTAAATTAGATGTTAAGTTTTAGTCAAATCCACACAAAAAAATAGTTCCCAATCATGTTGAAAATGCCACCTTGTATAGAAGGACCAAACAAATGTAGTTCAATAAATTACTAATCTTAGTAAATACAATCTTTCTTTTTTTGATAAAAGGCTAGTGCCTATAATTTATATATTAATATTGTAATATTGAAGATCACATAGAGGCCAAATTATAGTACTAGCATTGAGAGAACTATTATATCAAAAGAAAATTTGCAACTAACAAAAAGTGACATTAAAAAATTTCAAAATGAGCCCCATTCTGCAAATATTACATTTCTAGGTAAATATTTGGGCTCAACACAGAGACATATAAACCAATAAAACTAGGTTAATATATCAATTTTTGAATATTATGGAAGTACTAGTGAGATTTTATATCATTCCTCCATAGGTCCAATGCTAGTTGAAGACTCCACCTTGCTGATGTTCAAATCAGAACCATTGTCTCCTTTTCCTTCACCCAATTCTACACCATTTGGAGAATCTGAGATGTCTCTTGATAATTTCATTGCCCTATGTCCATTTCAAATGTGGTGAGAGAGGAGAAAGGAAATTACGAAGAATTTATCCTTACCTTTTTGCAGCATAACAGGTCCAAGCTCTTGAGCATGGGTGTTGAGAGTCCTATATAGTGACCATGGGTCATCATCATAGATGCCTTTCTTTATGGCTCCATAAACCTCTCTGAATGGAAATTTATTCTTAACATAATTATTTGGAAAGATACCTCCATTGTAGGGATTTCCTTTTTCCAATTTATAACCTTGAACAACTTGAAGGAGCTCATCATCACTGAGATAATTTGGAGAATCTGACTATTGCACCACAATAGAGAGGAAAGCAAACAATTGCACCATGTCCACTATATTTGACAGAAAAATGGAAATTAATTGAGTGGAGAATAACAACCTGGGAGAATTTTGACATAAAATTTCTTGCCCTAGAATAGTTTTGATACTATCCAATAGACTTGGGCATGACATCTTAAAAACCTTGGAAATTTCAAACTCTGTAACTTCCTCAAAAAAAGGAAGTTCTTTCTCCCTAATTTGCACATAAATCTTGCAATTTTTGGGAAAGTATTCCATCCTATACCAGCACATAGTGTTTCAAGATTCTAGGATTTTTAGATATTTTCAACCCAGAACTAAATCACAAGAAAGGATTACAATTCTATCCTAAACTGAATGAACACATAGATTACTAAAAGAACCCACAAGAGATTTAACTTTGAAGACTAGAATTAAACTAGAGAACAAGTAATATGATTGGAACCCAGAAGAAAATTCCAAAGGAATGTAGGAAAAGAGGAGATTACCCTTAACTAAGAGCCCTTTAACCAACAAAAGCTTACAATGCCATTTGCAAAATAGAAGAAGACACTAATGAACCACACCATTGACAAATCATAATACTTGAAATAGAGATTTTGACACCTTATAAGTTAGGTGTCTTGTATGATGGTAGCCGAAGAACATTATTAGGATTATACATAACACAAGAGGCTTAATCTTTCAATACAAACTTCACTATCAATTTGCACATACAAAATCTTAGCTCAGTGTTGTAGGATATTTGTAATTATTACAAGTAGTGTGAGATTAATATGCTTGATAAAATATGTATACCACTTGTAATAATTACTCTTAGTTTCTTTGAAACCATTTTCCGAATGTTTGTTGTTCATATCATTTCATGTGCCACCTATTGAAATAACAAACAAAGGGGAAATTTGAAAAGACTCGGATATGCAAAGTTTGAATGCATTTGTGTAGAGTTTTCACTTATTTTAAATTATGAAACATTATCGTTGCTATGAGTTACCACATGGGTTTACAACACACACAAATTACACCACCATTTTCCACTTGTTTGTACCAAGAATTTGATGAAATAAAGTTTGGTGACGTAGCAACCAGATGTCACTATGCTAAGTACCAGATTCCAACCTGAACTTCAACATGAGCAAGTAAACCTCAATTTATTTTTTAAATCATAAATTGAAATGTAACACCAAGTGAACCATGATAATGAGGAAAAAGAAAACCCATAGAAATAAAAAAATATTATCTTTTAATTTTAAATTTTTAAATTTCCAATGGCCACAACCAAGCATGACAATATGATATCCTCTTCAGAATACCCTGCTTGACCATTTGAAAAAAAAACATCATCTTAGTTCTAATCAACCATCATACTAAATTGACTCTTTCCTTTATACGAATTATGCATTACACCTTTGGCATATACATTTCTTTGTTTATAACGAATTTTAATTATTTTGTGATGTTCTTTAAACCTTCATCTTAAATTACTTCCTCCCGCTCTTTCTCACATCCCATGTTTTCAAGTTTATCTTCCAAATGATTCCCTTCTCTATAAGTATGTGTGGCCTTAAAGTGTTCCAAGAAATCAATAAATATCCAAACTTGAACAAGAATATAACTAATTTTCCAACTATATCTCTTTATGTCCCTAGAAGCATTGTTGATAACTAAACTATCACCTTCAACATGAAGCTTCAAACAATTCAGATTAATAGCCATTTTTAAACCTAATAATAGAGCTTTCACTTCTACAATATTATTTGTTCCTAAAGGTAACTTTATTGATTTAGCACTAATAAGTAATCCTTTTGAATTCCTCAACACATTTCCTGCACTAGATTTCCCTAGGTTACCTTTGGAGGCTCCATTTAAATTTAATTTGACAAATCCAACTGATGGAGGCATCCAGTTTACTTTCTTTATATCAGCTTTATTGGTGACAAGAACCTGTAGGTTGCCTCTAAAAGGGATAACTAGATTTTTCCAATTTTTTTATTTTCTTTGAGTTCTAATCTATGAAAATTGAATCAACATGTTTAGCATTATGAACATAGGAATTTGTTATTTCAAAAATTGATTTCTCAAACTTGATTAGCACATGATCAATACTTGAATTTTTCTTTCAAAATATCCTTTTATTTCACTCCCACCAAATACACCACACGACCAAAGATGGAATAACCCTCCAAAGACTTTCAAAAACATATGATTGATACAAAATTGGTCAACTTGTAATTATATTCCAAAGTGCATATGGAAGAGGAGCATACCAACTTAGTTTTTCTTGAATGAATATCCAACAAGTGCTTGCAAAAGAGCATTAACAAAAAGGTGATTTATATCCTCTAAAGCTATCCCACATAACACATAGTTAAAAGGATTTTATATGCCTAGTATATGCAATATTGAACAAGTGCTAAAATATTATTTGTAAATGCCAGCCAAGTGAAGCACCCTGCTTTTGGTAACACTATAGAATTCCAATAAAAATTCAAATCTCTTTGTGGCTTAGAATGAACATTTATATTA
Organism: Sequoiadendron giganteum; assembly: GCA_007115665.2. Classification (NCBI taxonomy): domain Eukaryota; kingdom Viridiplantae; phylum Streptophyta; class Pinopsida; order Cupressales; family Cupressaceae; genus Sequoiadendron; species Sequoiadendron giganteum. Next base: position 391,466,171 of record CM021110.1, read on the forward strand.
ATCATTGCTTTGTATCTCATATTTACTATATAGTGACCTGATTTAGAAGGAGCCCAAATAACCTTTTTAGTAGAATTATTGACATAGAAAACTCTACCACTTAATAGGTTGTTTAGAATCCCTTGTTGTACATCTGACATTAAAGGATTTGTAAATGTTTTTAAAACCACTCTCCCTGTGAGAAAGTATGCTTCTTGAAAGTAATCTCTTACTTTCAAACCAAAAATTAGAGTTATATGTTGTTGTACTAGATGTAATTCCTACATTGTATTTAAAGGAGGATGTCCCTACCATGAGTCTGACTAGATTTTTTCATTTTCTCCATTGTTCACCTCCCAAGTTATATATGGGAGCTCAACCAAAAAATTTACCTATGAGCTTTGCACCTAATGAAATATTTCTTGCAGTTAGGTTGTGAATTCCAGCTCCTCCTTTCAATTTATCTCTACATAAATTATCCAATGAGACAAGAGGGATTTTATTTTTGTCATCCATGTTTCCTTTCCAAAGAAATTTCTTGATCAACTTTTCAATACGCATAATAACAATTCTAGGAGCTTTTAAAAATGCCATGTAGTAATTTGGAATTGCAGATAGAATAGATTTAATCATTAGGATCCTTCCTTAAATTGATAACCATCTTCCTCTCCATCCCGCAATTCTTGTTTGTATACTTTTTATGACATTGTCCTAGTAGGAGACCCTATTTGCACCAGCAAAAAATGGGATTCATAAATACTTACATGGAAGTTTTGCTGTTTGGAAATCCAAAATATTGACAATGTGCTGCTTTAGAATTGTTGATGCATTAAAAGAATATAACTTTGATTTGGATGGATTGATCTCTTGACCCTATGCAAAATTATATTTATCAAGAACATACATTAGTTTATTAGTTTCCAAAATTATAGCCTTGTCAAATAAGATGGTATCATCTTCAAACAAAGAATGTGTGGCCATGATATCTATAGGTGGAATTAAGATTCATTTCTAATTACCTTGAATATGAAACTTATGCAAAAACATACTCAAAGCCTCAACCAAAATAATAAAAAGAAAAGGTGACAATGGATCTCCTTTTCTTACACCCTGAGTTGAACTAAAAAACCCTATCAGTAAGCCATTGACAAGGAATTGGAATTTAGACCCCTTCAAGCAAGACATTATCTACTTACACAATTTTGAATGGAAGCCAAACTTTAGTAATACTTGTAAAAGGAAGGACCAATCCACCCTATCATACACCTTCATCATTTCTAACTTGATAATCAATGATGGAATGGCATTCATTGTGATTGAGTGCAAAAATTCATGAGCTAATAAAGATCCTTCCATTGTTTCCCTCCCATGAAAAAAACCTCCTTTCTCCTTAGAAATTATGTTAGGAATGATATGCACTAGATGCAAATAAATTGCTTTTGTAAAAATCTTGTAGATCACATTACTAAGTGAAATTGGCCTGAGTTCAGAAAAATATTTTAGAGAAGATACCTTAGGAATGAGAGAAATATGTGTGACATTAAATTATTTTTACATCATTCCTGAACTTTGAGACTCTTCCAAAGCTTTTAGAATATCTTGACTAATTAAGTTTCAACATTTTTGGAAGAAGCATGTTATAAAACCATCAGAACCCAGTGCTTTATCCAGAGGAATAGAAAACACTAGAACCTTAAGTTCATTAAGTGTGAGTGGTTTAAGTAACATATCATTTTCCAATTCTACAACAATTGTTAGTATTTCTTCCAAGAATTCCCCTCTCTCCCTACCCACCTACACAGGTTGATCAGTAGGTGCAGAAAGAAGGTTTGTGAAAAATTTGACACCCTCTACTTGTATATCTACCTCTTTCGTTAGAACATTTCCTGTGTCACTATCTTGTATTGAGAAAATGGAACTTTAAGCTCTTTTTATTTGAGATGATATGTGAAAGAAATTGGTATTTGTATCTCCCTCTTTTATCCAAAGCTCTTGATACTTCTCTCTCCAAGAAATTTCCTCACGGGAAGCCAGTTCTTCCCATTCCAGATGTATTTGTCATTGTTGGTCAAATAAAACTAGATTTAACCTAGTATCTATAACTTGTGTATTAAGTTCTTCAAGCTTTTTATAGATTTCATATTTAGATTGGAAAACATTAAAAAAAATAAAAATAGTATTCCATTGCTTAATTCTACTTTTCATGAACCTTAATTTCCTACAAAATTTGTACATTAATGTACCTTCCACCATAGGAGACAACAATCATCATTCCTTTAGCAGGCTTAAAAACTAAGGATGATGGAACCACACCATCTCAAATTTGAAAGATGATTTAGAACAAGGTGCAAGCTGCTTACTCTGAATATCCAATGAGATTGGATAATGATCAGAACTTATCCATGGTAAAATATGAGAATGCATTCCATAATTTTATGTTAACCAATTGGATGTGATGAGGAACCTATCAAGATGCTCATTTATTTGACAAAAATATTTCATTTTATTTGTCTATGTAAATTTTCCATTTTCAGGAAGAATATCAATAAGAGCATTATTTTGAGCAAAGGTACTAAAATACTCAATTGTTTTTGGTGGAGGTATGATACCTCCTTTGTTTTCATCCAAAGATAACAAGGCATTAAAGTAACCAGCCAAAATGACCTTAACATCACTAGATTTATCAAGAGCTTATGACAATGCATCTGACACTAACTTCTTACCAAAAGTAGAATTGGGAGCATAAACATTAAAAATATAGAATTGCATTTTGAGATGTGTTACCTTTACCAACCGCCAATTATTTTAACTTGAAATGGGCTCCAAAATAACAAATTTTGGATTCCATAAAGCTATTAAACCTCTAGAGGCCCTTTGCACTACTGATTGACAAGATTTCCACCTTGAATATTTACTAATAACTGAGGTGAAATTTTCCTGAGATAACTTTGTTTCCTGTAAAAGAACAATATCGACCCCAGAAGACTCAATTTGTTGCTTGATCTAGGCTCTCTTGCTAAGAGCATTTAGGCCCCTAACATTCCAAGATAGTATTTTTATATTTTTATCAAAGAGAAGTAGGATCTCCTAAATATTTTTTAATATTACAATCCAAAGTGGATTGTTTACCTACTGCTATCTCCTCTTGAAGCTTAATATAATTTGGCTTATGACCTCTTTTACTAGGTGATTTGTGAGTTGGTGGAGACAAATAGAGGGACTAAGCAATATATAAGCTAGTGGAAAAATGAAATTCCTCATCTCCCTGTTCCCCTTGCAAGCTTGCATTGATAACATCAGATAACGATGAAACTAACAATTTTTCATCAGCAATGGAATCCTTTATATCAGAATTGAAAGGAAATGAATTAAAAAATTAAGTCACCTCAAATTCCTTCTCAACTACCTCTATAATCTCATCTATTAACATTGATCCAACCATGGAAGTTATTTAATTTTCTATGCATTCTTAATTTCCTTCTAACAAGGATTGAAAATCCATGAAATCAAACTGTTCACCTCTTTTTTTCAATAATTGGAGTTAACGAACCCATTGTTAACAAGGTAGCACATTGATTAAGTTGATGAATAGTAGAAAACTTGAACTCAAGCATAGATAGGCTAAGATTTTTCTCAAAAATGTTAAATGAAGGTACGAAAAACTTTTCCCAAACTGGAGCCAAGGAAACAGATAAAGGCCTGGAGTTGTGAAGGATCAAGGAAATACCTGAGACCTTAAAATGTTCTGAAGAAGACATGATATAACCTTGTTTTCTATATGTATCCTTTAATGCTAGAAACCTGTATGAACTATTTTGTGCTAGCAAATCCAGCACAAATGACCAATTAACAACTAAAGAAGTACACTGTAAATGGCCAGAGTTATCACAAAATGGAATAACTGGAATCCTTGAACGAATATTGTTACTTGAAGAGCCTTTATAAACATGTTTAGAGCTCAAATCACTAAACATATTATCCCACCCATCAATGATATCCAACTCATTACTAGGGCTAGGACAAAAAGCAATTTGATTAGACAAGAATGCTAGAATGAAAAGCACTTTTGAGGAAGAAGGTTGAGATGAAGAGTAATCTCCTTCATCCATTCTCATTAGAAAAGTAGAAGTGGGATGAGAAAGAAAGTTACATTTAGAACAAAATACGAGTGGATCTGAACGAAGATAAGTGATTGTTTCCATAAGCCATACCTAGACTTGATAGTCAAAAGAGAAGGGAGTGTTATAGCAACATCAAGTAGAATACATAACCTAACTAGCAACAAGGGAGTTGAAAAAAATTCAAATCCTTATGAAGAAAAATGTCCAACCATTTTCCCAACAATTTAATAAGACAGGAGATTCCCTATATTCAAGAGGCAAACCTTGAAGTTGAACCCATAAAGGAATAAAATTTATTGTATTTTGTGAGGGATCAAAATTTGGAGTCCATGGAGAAGTTAAAATTCCATATCCCTCACACATCCAATATTTTTTCCTATAAACAACATTTCTATTATCTTTGGTAGCAAAAATCACAACAAAAAACCCTTCCCCTTTATCAAGGTAAAAAACTTGATTAGCTCCCTCCCAAATTTGAAAAACTCAATTTTATAAGAACTTAACATTTGGGGAGAATTTCCAAACCTTATAGACAAGGTAAATCTCTTGAAGATCATGAAATTGAGGTTGGATAATTTCATCATTAAAGGTAACATGAACTTGACCCCCATTAACTTTGGATGAATCCTTTTTCATTTTTGGCACCCATACCTTATCATGATGAGCAAGAATCTTATTATGCTTAATCTGAGAAGCATTCTTCCCTTTGATTGAAATCAAACCATACCTTGAAGCCTTTTGACCCGATAAAACCCTATTTTGAAAAATAGGAAAAGTGTGTCTTGGATGCTTAATAGGGATATAATTCAGAAAAGACATCAGATGTGAATCCAAAAGCCACTGCAAGTGAGGAATAGGGATAGAATTAGGGGATGCAAAGAAGAAAGGTTTGAATTGAAGGGAGTTCCATCTTTAAGTGGAATGGAATTAGGAAATGTGGCAAAGAACTCAAGCTATAAACCACCTCAGACCACAACCAACGATGAGAAGAAGTTGAATACTTCCCTAAAGATACCAAATCCGAGCCACATATATCAAAAAATATTTTTTTTCCTTGAGAAAATGAACTACCAGGAATGTGTGATTCAGAAAAAGGAGTAGAGAAAGAAAAGGGTTGAGAAAAGGAAAACCTTTTCTTCCCGTAAACCCCATTGGAAACCCTTGGATGCATAGAACGAGCCAATTTTTTAAAAAAAGTCTCATTGGAGCCAAAGGGAATTCCTCTAAACTTGTAGACCAGTTTTTTCCTCCCCATCCTTAGTAGTACTAAATAAAATCTTACCCATTCATGTTAAAAAAATTAAATCCAAACCCTCCATTTTTCCTTGATCATAGAAAATTATTCTATTTCAATCTCCACCATAGATCTCATTCTAAAATACTCACCATCCATCTTACTTTTCAAAAATCTATAAATTTACACATAATCCTATGGAAATCAAGAAACCAACTCTTATAGGTGCATGTTGTAGGATTTTGGACCAAACACTTGAGAAACTACATCCTACCCATTGAAAAAATCCTCTTGCAACAATGTATTTTGGTAAAATTTTCTTTTTTGTTATTTTAAATTTTTATTATGCTCAATCTTGAGGTGAATATTAGAGTCAACTCTTATTTTGTATTTTTATTTCATATTTTAAATTATTTTAAATTTGTGTTCACACATAGTATAATTCTTACATGATACTTGCGCTACATGTTTATTATTCTTGAATAGTGTTGCATGTTTTGTAAAGAGATTGTTTATGATTAAGGAACTTTTATATTTAGTGTTTCTTACAATTTTTTTGTCTATTTATTTTAGTAATGATACCATTAATGTTATTTATTATTGTGAAATGTACTAACAAAATCTTTGTAATATGCCACATATGCATTTTTTTATAAGTAAATGATGATGTAAAAGTTTGTTTTTTTATGATTGAATAAAGATGAAATGTTAAAGGTTGAAAAAATTATGGTTCTATGTTTCATACTCTATGATATTGTGTACCTAAAGTGTATGTAAGTAGAGAACTACAATATTCATGATATTTATTTAAACATTATTTATTATCTAAAAGGTTTCTAAACACTTCTTCCTTCTACAAAATGTATCCAATATATATAGATTCCTTTATATTTGACCTACAAACACACTTTATGTTGAAACTCTACAATATGGAAATTTTAAAGGGGATGTTACTATTTTCACCTGAATGTGCACCCTTAATTGAACATTGTTCAACCACTTAGTGAAATATTGGAAGATCTATCAAAGTGTGGGTTTTGAAACATAGAGATCAACCTACATAGAAAGTTGGCTTCCTTTTATACTCACCTAAAACTAATCTATTGAACTTGCAGAGGAAAAGGGGAGAAGGAGATAACGTAAACTGAAAAACTACTCATATGGTGATGCACCTAAACATTACTTGATCTCTAAAAAACTTACATACAAATTCCAATAAAATGACAAAGCTCAACTCACATAACTCAATTTCATATGCTTCTTGCATAAGTGTTTCATCAGAAGACTTTTAATTCCGAACTCTTAGATGGAAAGATAATTTTCACAACTAGAAGCATTTGCATTTTTTATACAACTTATGACCTACAACATACATATATTTATACAAAAGGTGATAGCATTGAGACAAAAACCACAAGGAATTATAAAAGCTTCACAAATAATCTCATCAATCCAATACTTGCACACATTAGAATAGAAAAAACTGAGAAGGAAAAATACCTTACTTAATTGATTTTCAAGGCATCCACTATCATGCATGTCAAAAGAGTTAAAAAATACAATCTTTCTCCGTAGAGGACTCCAAAAGTCACAAGGAAGACCAAAGAAAAAAAAATAGAACTAAATGTAATGAGTCAAAAAGTGACTATGTAAACTCCTCCAAACCACTGCCTGAAAATAGGAGCTAGAAGCTTCTTTGGGTCAGATGCCTCCAAAAATCCAAAAATGTAGCAACTAGATCTCATCCAAACGAGCTCCATCATATAGAAAAGGTCAAGGCATGACTTTATCCACCATAAACACCCCTAAATCTACTCTAAACTTGGTCAAACAAGCCTATATTCTCTCCATCACTCCAAAAAGAAAAATAAAAGCCCCTAAATTATCTCCTTATGTTGGCTAACCTTTTCAAATTAACTCCATTATCCTTGCACTCCAAGATGACTTCTTCAAATCACATGACACACATAAGGTGTATAATCTATTTTTCACTTAACATAGCCATGTGACTTAATGATTTATACCAAATATCATTTAAGTCAAATGTGCTTTACAATTTTGAAATCAATGCAAAATCAAAAAATCTCCTAATTGACCTTACATAGGTCAAGGAAAAAAAAAAGTCAAAATAATTTGCATCAACATACAAGGTTATATGAGAAATCATAAGGCCTAAGACAATAGACTTAGTCTAGGGGTTTCATTAGCTTGCATATTTTTTTTAAAATAAAGGTGAAAATTCACCTTATGATGTCAGCCTCCACTAGGGTTTGAAACCCTAAAAACAAAAGTGATGGAAAAATATTGAAGGCATTTCATTCTCACCTTTTGAACTCTAAAATTTTTTTCCCAACCGCCATGAAGACCAAGGTTCAAGCTTTGAATCACCCCTTCTCTACAATTTCTTGTTGATTCTCTCAAAGAAATATTGGTAATTTATTTTCAAAACAAAGCAAAAGGAATATCTTCATTTTTTTGCTAATTTGAGCCTTCTGAGCTATGACATTTGTAGCTTTTCTAATGCATTTCCTTGTGCCTTATTTTACTATTGATCTCTTTTTCACTTGGCCACCATGGAGACCTCCATTTTGAGCTTGAAAAGAATTTCATATGCGGATTTTGGAAAACAAAACCAAACAACTACTAGGTAAGCCTCGAACCTTTTATTTTCCTAAAATTTTCATGTACTTAACATAAGAAAAATGAATATCTTTTGTATATATTCTCTAGTTGCAGATAAAATTATTGGTTGTTCTCCAACATATATTAATGATCCAGCCCTATGCATTTTCTATAGATAATCTTCTTTGTTGATATATTGACACTGTTTGATTTCCATGTATATTTGGTTTCTTTTTGCAAAGAAAACAAAAGATCTTTTATTTCAATGGTCACGACCATATTCACTACAAACACCAAGATATATCTTCATTTTGGAAAGATGGTTTTGTTCTAGTCTTGACTCATGATGGAAAAAATGAAGGAACATGTAAAATAATTATTCTTTTCTCTTTTCTTACTTCCTCTAGGTTTGAAACTCAAGAACCACAAATGGGTTTCAATGTATGTGAAGAAAAATGACTTCCTTCTATAGAATACATTTCAATAAATTTCTAATGGCAGTGACCAAAAGTTATTGTATAAGTATCAAAGAATTTTCTTTCATCTAAAGGTTTTTCTAGGTTTTTATACATTTTATATGTTTCTTGTTGGGTATGTGCAGGATCATCATGGAAAAAACAAGCCCTTAAGTGACAATAAAATTTAGAAAAATCAATGTTAGGCAACTCGATATAAAAATTTGAATAATTGATCTATATTATTTCAAAAATATGTAACAATAGAATCTATATAAAATTGAATGTAGTTTCTAAACTACTAGGTTTATTTAAAAAATAAAATAATCTATTTGGTGAAAATTTGAAATTTCAATGTAGTATTACTTAAATTTAAAGGAAAAAATAATAAGTAGGTGTCTATCTAACCACCCTAACCACAATAAAATGATAATATATTTTTATAATATTTTAGATATATGTAGAGGACTCATGTTCTGATGTGATGCATATTGTTTTGTATTTTTTTTCTAAGTAAATAATTAATTATTATTTTTTGTTACAACTTTTAAAAAATATAAAAACTCGTATGTCTGACCACCTTAACTTGGTCAAAGTTTCATGAAATTCATTTTTTTTTTTAATCCTATAGTATGTGAAGCATAGAATGTGATGCATGTTTTGGATTCAAAAAATGTGATACTGTTTGAAAGCTATTGATGTTTTTCAATTAGCCTATCAATCATGACTTTAGTCATAATTCAAATAGAAAATGAATAATAATTATTTATTAAATTCAAAGTAAAGAATAATTTATATTGGTGGAAAGCTGAGAATCTCCTTTAAAAACCCTTTTCCTTTCATCAATTTTGGGTAAAAAAAAAGTCGTTAGCCACATGGGCCATCATATCACTTCCATATCACCACTTTTTGGCCCATCATGATCCTACACATACCCTGCTCTTTTTGTGTATACTCCATATTCTCTTCATGGTCGTGGCCTTCATCTTTTCCATATACACTTAAAAATACATGGGTATCTTTATTTTGTTTTGAATACCATGTAATAGCAAACAACAATGTCATAATAACTTTTACCAAAATAGTGCTCATGCAAGATTATAACATGAATGAGCTTCCATGAAAAGGTGGATAGTTGAAACAAGAGTTCAGTTGCTTCACTAATAAAATTTGTCATCGCTATCTTTGAATTTTAACTTCATGTTTGTACATATTGGAAGATACTTCAGATTCATTTGGAGTTTCAATTATATTTATCTTTTCAAGAAGCTCAATTCAATTTACACAACATTCTTGTTTGAGACAACTTGTTGATAGGAGTGCCTTATTCATGTACATACTATAATATTGTTCTTCATGAAAATTATAAAAACTCCCAATTACACTTGTTGCTTCATGCTATCTCATTACCACATACATATGTGGATGTTGTGCCTCCATGGAATAGTACATCATTGCATCTCTTTTATTTTCTCTAACATATGATACATCCTTTATGATTACCTTAAACAAGAATATGCCACCTATGACAATGAATGAGATATCACTATCATAGATGATGTGTGCCTGCTTGAGTGAACCATAAGGATATGATTTACCTATTGATGCCTCTTTAAAGCACAATAAAATAGGATGGTGGGCTCAATCCTTATGGGAGCCACATTTTATTCCACATGCCTAAATCAGATAAAATAAAATAACAATATAATTTCCCTATACTTGCACAATAAGAAAAAATTTTAGAAAAATGTGTGCATAAGACATATGTGCTTGATTATCCTATTATTTTCTTAGAAATATTTCGTATGTTAGTTGTTTTAGTGGACATAAAGATCAGATTGTATGTTTATAGATGTATATGCATGTATTTACCGATGACCTTTCATTACTCTAACAACACTCTCTCTCTCAGATGCAAGAAACTAGGAACAACAAGGAGTATCAACGAGATGTAGGACAAACAAAAGACTGAAGATGATACAAGGCTACTCGACTAGGACTCAACATTTAGGAAATGACGGGTCACCTTTCTCTATATGTATTTATTTTCCTTTCTGTCTATAAATGTATTTTATTTTCTTTCATTTGCACTAAAAGAGTTAGTCTCATGGCTTGTGTGAGACATTATACATTTACATTATGAATAAATATTACTTTTCTTGAAAAGAGTGTACAATCTTCCCTAAGTTATATGCATCTAGATAATGCAATCTAGCCCTTTAATCTTGATTATGTTTATGCACATGAATTTAATGAAGTAAAAATAAAAATGTACCTTACTTTTCATTTGAAGATCACAAAAGTGAAATTAGGTAACATTTTTGTTGACATCTTCTATATGTTTGTCTGGTAAACATCTTGATCAGTTGCATGAAGCTTATCTATCGGGCATGGAGTCACGTAAAAGCTGATTTTTTTTTAAAACAACCTTGTGTATGTTGTAATTCATTAGAATAGTTCATGACACCTTGGAAACTTATTCAAACACCAAAAATTTAGAAGGAAAACTACCTAACTGCGTTGAACAAAACTTAGGGAAATTGAAAACCTAACCCTACTCTAGACTAACCAAGAAAACACTAACTTAAACCAAACCATTCACTCGTTGGGTGAAGTAGCTTCCTTTTCTATAGAATTCACAATGTTTTTCCTACTTGAGGACAGCTAAAAAGAAATGTAACATGGATAGAAATTCAAGAATGAGTTGCAAGACCTCTTGAATAAAATACACAAGTTGACTAACCTTCTCATATGGAATAAAAACATTCTTGTTATGAGATAGAAAAGTAACTTGAGTCTTCTCTTCCTTAGTTGTACCTTCATACTTGGGTGCAAGAAAGATATCAATATTCTTATTGGCCTCCATTCTAGCTAGATGCCTAATTAGGCATCCTCTAGAAAGTGTGAATCCAAAAATCTCCATGCCGATTTCTTTTAATTCCAAACCATGTTGTTCCATATCTTATTTTTTATCTTTTGCTTCGAAAGGTGTTGGTTCAATATCCAATTTTTGGCAAAAAGAGGCTTCTTCATGACCCAAAATAGACTTTAGATCATTGGGTATGTGCAGGATCATCATGGAAAAAATAGGCCCTTAAGTGGCGATGAAAATTCAAAAAAATAGAGTTAGGAAGCTTGACATTAAAATTTGAATAATTTATCTTTATTATTTCAAAAATATATAAGAATAGAATCTGCAGAAAATTGAATGTAGTTTCTAAACTATGAGGTTTATTTTATTTTAAAAAAAGTCTATTTGATGAAATTTGTAAATTTCAATGTAGTACTACTTAAATTTTAAGGAAAAAATAAGAAGTAGGTGTTTGTCTGACCACCCTAGCCACAATAAAATGATAATATTTTATATATAAGTAGAGGACTCATGTCTCGATATGATGCATATTTTTTTGTAATTTTTTTCCAAGTAAATAATTAATTGTGATTTTTTTATTAAATTTTTTTTAAAAATATAAAAACTCATATGTCTGACCACCTTAACTTGGTCAAAACTTCATGAAATTCAATTTATTTTTTAATGCTATAGTATGTGAGTCATAGAATGTGACACATGTTTCAAATTCAAAAAATGTGTTACTATTTGAAATCTATAGATATTTTTCAATCAACCTATCAACCAACAATTTTATCGTAATTCAAAGAGAAAATAAATAATAATTATTTATTAAATTCAAAGTAAAGCATAATTTATATTAGTGGAAAGCTGAGAATCTCCTTTAAAAACCTTTTTTGTTTCTTCAATTTTGGGTAAAAAAAAAATCGTTAGCCACATGGGCCATCATATCACTTACATATCACCACTTTTTAGTTCATCATGATCCTACACATACCCCATCCCAAAATGAAACTACTTCATGAGCCAAAGCTTCATTCTCATATTGATTTTCATGAACCAACAACTCATCACACTATTGAACATCTTGTAGTTGTCTCAAATCTTGTGTTATCATAGACATATCTTCTTCATTTTGTTCGAAAAATGAAGGTAGCCCATCATACAAAAACATATCAGCCTCTTTTCCACCAAGTTCCTCATGTTCATATAAACAATAAGTTTCTAAATCATCCCAAAATATATCCTCTTCAAGCTCTTCTTCGATTTTCTACAAGAGAGGATTGATTTTTACCTTATAGAAATCTTCATGAATTAAAATTTCATGTTCATGCTTATTGATAACTTCTTGAACTAGGAACTCATCATGTTGTTGAACAACTCTAAGATGCTCCAAATCTATTTTTAATGATGATACGGGAAAGCTCCCTTCATCTTGTTCAACAAAACAAGGCAACTCATCAAACATCAAAGTAGCATCCTCCATTTTGCCACCCACTTCTTGTTCTTCATACTGCTGCCAAAACTCTGTATGCTCATCTTGTTCTTGTAACAAGTTTGATGACTCAAAAGATAGGGAAATTTGATAGGCTTGTCAAGATTCTTTATGACAAGTGGGTTCTTGAGAAGGTTGCTCTTCTAGAACAAGAGGTTCAACTTGTGTAAGTATAGATTCTTCTAATTTTGAAAAGGCTTTCTAAAACTTGGGATGTTTCACTTAGAGGACTTGGAAGGATTACCTTGTTTAAAGCTTGGGATTTTGAATTTGAGGACCTTCTCATTCACATATTGCTCCAAAATGCAAGGAGTGTATTGTGCATATATCCTTTGTACTTGCTCAGTTAGAAGCCTCATTTGCTTCTCTCTTGTAGCCAACTTTTGATCATGAAGATAGGCTTGATAAGCTACTTCTTCATGTTGCAACACTTCTAACCTCCCTGCAAAAGAAGGTTCCTATGGTGATGCACCTAAACATTCCTTGAATTGTAAACAACTTACATACACAATCCAATAAAATGACAAAGATTAGCTCACATAACTCAATTTAATATGCTTCTTGCATAAGTGTTTCATAAGAAGACTCTAAATTCCAAACTCTTAGAGGGAAAGATAATTTTCACAACTAGAAGCATTTGCATTTTTGATACAACTTATGACCTGCAACATACATGTCTTTCTGCAAAATTTGATAACATTGAGACATTTAAACTACAAGGAATTAGAAAAACTTCACAAATAATCTCATCAATCAAATACTTGCACACAATAGAAAAGGAAAACTACTTTACTTCATTGATTTTCAAGGCATCCACCATCATACATGTCAAAAGAGTTACAATATATAATCTTTCTCTATAGAGGACTCCAAAAGTCACAAGGAAGACCAAAGAAAAAACCCAAGACTAAATACAACGAGTCAAAAAGTGACTATATACACTCCTCCAAACCACTGCATCAAAATAGGAGCTAGAAGCTTCTTTGGGTCAGATGCCTCCAAAAATCCAAAACTGTCGCAAGTAGATCTCATCCAAAAGAGCTCCATCATATAGAAAATTTCAAGGCATGACTTTATCCACCATACACAACCCTAAATCTACTCTAAACTTGGTCAAACAAGCCTATATTCTCTACATCACTCCAAAAAGAAAAATAAAAGCCCTGAAATGCTCTCCTTATGTTGGCTAACCTTCTCAAACCAACTCCATTATCCTTGCAATCCAAGACGACTTCTCTAAATGACATGAAACACGTAAGGTGCATAAGATATTTTGGATTTAACATAGCCATATGACAATGATTTATAATAAATATCATTTAAGTCAAATGTGCTTTACAATTTTGAAATCAATGCAAAATCACAAAATCTCCTAATCGACCTTACATAGGTCAAGGAAAAAAAACAAGTCGAAATACTTTGCATCAACATACAAGATTATATGATAATTCATTAGGCATAAGAAAATGGGCATAGCCCACAGGTTTCATTAGCTTGCATATTTTTAAAAAATTAAAGGTGAAAATTCACCTTATGCTGTTGGCCTCCACTAAGGTTTGAAACCCTAAACACAAAATTTATGGAAAAATATTGAAGGCATTTCACTCTAACCTTTTGAACTCTATTTTTTTTTTCCCAACCACTATGAACACTAGGGTTCAAGATTCGAAGCACCTCTTCTCTCCAAATTTCTTGTCGATTATCTCAAAGAAATACTGGTAAGTTGTTTGCAAAACAAAGCAAAAGGAATATCTTAATTTTCTTTTCTAATCTAAGCCTTCTAGGTTGTGGCATATGTAGCTTTTCTAATGTATTTTCTTGTGCCTTATTTTTCTATTGATCTCTTCTTCACTTGGCCACCATGGAGATCTCCATTTTGAGCTTGAAAATAATTTCATATGCAGGTTTTGGAAAACAAAACCAAACAGCTACTGGGTGAACCTCAAAACTTGTATTTTCCTAAAATTTTCATGCACTTAACTTAAGAAAAATGAATTTCTTTTGTATATGTTCTCCAGTTGCAAATATAGATTGTTGGTTGTTCTCTAACATATATTTATGATCGAGCCCTATGCATTTTTTGTAGATAATCTTCTCTATTGATATATTGACACTGTTTGATTTCCATGTATATTTGGTTTCTTTTTGCAAAGAAAACAAAAGATCTTTTATTTCAATGGCCATGACCATATTCACTACAAACACCAAGAGATATCTTCATTTTGTAAAGATGGTTTTGTTCTAGGCTCAACCCATGATGGAAAAAATGACGGAACATGTAAAAGAATGATTCTTTTCTCTTTGATTACTTCCTCTAGGTTTGAAACTCAAAAAAACCCAAATAGGTTTCAATGTATGTGAATAAAAACCCCTTCCTTATGTAGACTACATTTCAATACCTTTCTAAAGACCGTGGCCAAAATTTGTTGTACAAGTATGAAAGATTTTGCTTTCATCTAAAGGTCGTTCTAGGTCTATATACATTTTATATGGTTCTTGCTCTTTTCGTGTGTACTCCATATGCTCTTCATGGCCGCGGCCTTCATCTTTTCCATATACACTTTAAAATACATGAATATCTCTAATTTCTTTTAATACCATGTAATAGAAATCATTAATGTCATTATCACTTTTACCATGATATTACTTGTGCAAGATTATAACATGAATGAGATTCCATGAAAATGTGGGTAGTAGAAACAAGAGTTTAGTTGCTTCACTAATAAAAGTTTCCTTCATTGTCTCTTAATTTGAACTTCATGTTTGTCCCTACTGGAAGATACTTTAGATTCATCTGTAGTTTCAATTATATTTATCCTTTTAGGAAGCTCAATTCCATTTACACAACATTGTTGTTTGAGACAACTTGTTGATAAGAGTGCCTTATTCATGTACATATTGTAATACTGATTGATCTTCATGAAACTTATAACAGCTCCCAATTACACTTTTTGCTTCATGTTATCTCATAACCAATTACATATGTGGATGGTGTTCCTCCATGGAATAGTACATCATTACATCTCTTTTATCTATTTTGACATATGATAGATCCTTTATGATTACCTTAAACAAGCATATGTCACCTATGATAGTGAATGATATATCACTATCATAGATGATGTGTGCCTACTTGAATGAACCATAAGGAGATGATTTACCTTTTAATGCCACTTAAAAAAAATAAAATAGCATGCTAGGCTCAACCCTTGTGGGAGCCACATTTTATCCCACATGCCTAAATAAGATAAAATAAAACAACAATATAAATTTATCTATACCTACACAATAAGCAAACACATTATAAAAATATGTGCATAAGACAAATGTGTTTGATAATCCTATTGTTCTCTTAGAAATCTTTGGTATGCTAGTTGTTTTAGTGCACATGAAGATCAGATTGTATGTTTATAGATGTATGTGCATGTACTGACTAATGACCTTTCATTTCTCTAACAACACTCTATCTCTCATATGCAAACAACTAGGAGCATCAAGGAGCATCAACTAGATGTAGGAAAAATGGAAGAGTGGAGATGATACAAGGTGACTCAACCAAGCTGACTCGTCATTGAGGCAATGGCGGGTCACCTTTCTCTATATGTGCATTTATTTTCCTTTATGTCTATAAATGTATATTCTTTTCTTTTATTTTCACTAAAAGAGTTAGTCTCATGGCTTGTGTGAGACATTATGCATTTACATTATCAATAAAGATTACTTTTCTTGAAAAAAGTGTACAATCTTCCCTAAGTTATATGCATATGGATAATGCAATCTAGTATTGTAATCTTGATTTTGTTTATGCACATGAATGTAATGAAGAAAAAATAAAAATGTAACTTACTTTTCATTTGAAGATCACAAAAGTTCTACCTAATTAAACTATTAGAAAAATTAGGTAACAGTTACCTCAATTATTTTCATAGTTTGTATTCAAATATAGATCTTTATGATATGATAATGAAAATCCTACAAATTAAATCTATACTATGATAAGATATTAATGAAAGAATGCAAAAATAAATAACTAATTGGATATAAGGTGGAAAAGTGAAACTTGGAGGTAAAAAAGGCATATGGAGAAGGAAAATATAGCTCAAATAACAACAAGAAGGATGGGAAATGGCTTGGGGATGAAAAGGGGTTAAGGGTGAATGGAATTGAAAGAAAATAAGAAAAAAATAGGCAATATATAATGAAAATTAGAAGGAAATTAATAAAAATGATGGTATAAATAGAAATAGGAACCTACACTCACCAAAATACTTATGGTAATGTTCCTAAGCCTTCCACAAACTACTGTAAATATTTATAAGAGGGTGATCCCATAATACTGGTTTACAATTTTTGGGCAAACTGGACACTTAACTATTTTTTTTTAACTAAATCTTCACTTTTGGGTTCCTATAGCGGCCAAACCATGAAGAATTTGAAGATAATGAAAACTAGTGATTTGTGACATTTTATCTATAGATTCTAAATATATTTTTTTCAATTTTTTTGGAATCAGATTGCACTTAATTTTCCATCTCCTTCGAAAACTAGGTTTTTTTTTTAAATAACATTTTTAAGGAGTGACGCTCACCGTATACAACATAACGTTTTTTGTATGAAGGATAAAATTATATTTTTTTCGAATTTAGATTTGTAACTATGATATATAGCACTTTAATATGGTTTTATTATGTTTTATTGAATATTTTCTCCTTAATCAAGTTTCAAAGTCAAACTAATTACAATTTAGACATAGGTGGACCGTATACAACATAAATTTTTCTATATGTATCAAAATTCAATTTAATTTTTTTAATGGATCAAGGACATCAATACCCAACCTGAACATATTTTTCAAAATTTTAACCTAAATTCATTTGATCCCCCAACAGGTAAATCAAAAGTGTTTTTTTATTAGCATTTTCAGAGGTGTAAAGGAGACTCTGTTGTAGGTATGGTTTAAAACTAGCGGGGTTCTATCCAAGGGGGTTTGATCAAATATGGTTTGATCAAAGCCTATTCAATTGAAATCCTTAAAATGGAACTTTTAAAGGATTAAATCATTATATTTTCTAAAAATATATGATTTCAGCATAAATTAGAATCTCCTAGAAATTGTAAACCAACTTTGTGGGATCACCCAAGACAACCACAATACTTATTCAACAATATATATCGTAAAGAGATCAAATGTAAGAGGATAGCTAATTCCAAAAAGTGTAATGATAAGAATTGTGAAATATAGTGTTAAAATGAGAAAGCGGAGATAAATTTTTGTAGGTTTGTACTAGGATTTTGGGTAATAGGTTGATCAAAATGTAGTAGGCATGCATTAATTAGGTTATAAATATTTTTTGGTGATAAGAAGAGATATTGGCTAAGAGACCACCTCATACAGTTGAGGGGGTGACATGTAGTCCTTACACTCAAGAAGACCCAATTTTATAGGAAGGCTAAGGTAAGATAGGGCCATTAGAGGGTATTGATCTTATGTCAAGATAATCTACAAAAAGTGAGATTTTAGGAGGGGAAAGGCAAGGGTTCACTCCATCTGAGGATAGTCACAAGCATTAAATATGGGGTTTTGGAAATGACAACAATTGTATGGGAAGGATGATTAAGGAAATATAAGGGAAAATAAATGTATAAAAGTAAGCTAAAACATATGGGAAGAGCAATGAAAGGAATAGTGATAGATTAACCTGGCTAAGAGAGGAATAAAAACACCTAGACAAAAGAAATCCACCACCTCATACACTCAAGGGTGTCACATGTAGTCCCTACACTTGAGAAAAACCAATTTTATAGGGAAGGCTAAAGGAAGAGAGGGAATTGGAGGGTAGTGATCTTATGTGAAGATAATCTATAAAAAATGATATTTTAGAAGGGGAAAGTAAGGATTCACTCCATTTGAAGATAGTCACAAGCATTAAATAGGGGGTTTGGGAAATGACAACAATTATATGGGAATGATAATTAAGGAAATATAAGGGCTAAGAAATGTATACAAATAAGGAAAGAATAATGGGAAGAGAAATGGAAGGGATAGTGATAGATTAAGGCTAAGAAAGGACTAAAAAGACTTAGGCAAAAGAAATCCACCACCTCATACACTCGAGGGGATGGCATGTAGTCCCTACACTTGAGAAGACCCAATTTTATAGGGAAGGCTAAGGGAAAAGAGGGGCATTGGAGGGTAGTGATCTTATGTGAAGATAATCTATAAAAAAATAGATTTTAGGAGGGGAAAGGCAAGGGTTCACTCCATTTGAGGATAGTCGCAAGCATTAAATATGGTGTTTGGGAAATGACAACAATTATTTGGGAAGGGTATTTAAGGAAATACAAGAGCTAATAAATGCATAGAAATCAGGGAAAACATATGCAAGAGCAATAATAGGGATAGTGATATATTAAGGCTAAGAAAGGAGTAAAAACATCTAGGCAAAAGAAACACTATAATGAGGGTAAAAAATAAAAAAGTATTACAAAACGTATGATTCTTGTTACTAGATCACAAAAGAACAAAATCAAAGGCTAAGAGAGGAGTAAAAACATCTAGGCAAAAGAAACACTATAATGAGGGTAAAACATAACAAACTATTACGAAACATATGATTCTTATTACTAGATCACAAAAGAACAAAATCAATTTCTAAAATTTGATATCTTTATCTAAACAAAACCTTAAATTCTAACATATAGATAAATCAATTTTTAATATTATTCATAACATACTACATTATTCAAAATTCAAACTAAATATGTCATCTAATTTATTTAACTTATATAATAAATCCCACATTTATATAATCAAAAGTTGCATTTATTTCCCCTAGAAAGCTACTATATGCTAAGCACTCTAGCAAGTTTTAACATTTGTTTGATTTTAAAATAAGCATGGCATTCCATGCTTAAGAAGAATAATTTGATGTGTTACCCCGCAACAACAAGAAAAGACAGCAACGATAGATAATTATATTACAGCAAGGACAGCAATGAAACGTACCAATCCTCATTTCCTCTCATGCACACTTAACTATGTATATTTATATACTCTATTTTAAAGAGACAAAATCTTGGGGAACACTACCAAATAACTGGACCCATGTAATCACCAAAGTCAGAAATTCCTTACTGATACAATACACTTATTAAGCAAGATAAAACTTCTGAAATTCTAAATATGCAAGAGAACTGGAATAAAATTTCAAGATCTGAACTAATTATTATATGTTCGCCATTGCAAGATTTGTATTATGGTCTGAATTTCACACAAGGTCATCCAATTTTAATGGAGATGTCTAATTCCTTCAGTATTTATAGTAAGTTTTTTTGGATTAAATTGTGCTAGTTTTTTTAACATCAACATTTTGATCACATTCTATGATCCATCTTCAGAATAAGAAGAATTGTATGAAAACAAAAATCTTAAACTTTCAGACCTTTCTTATGTTCTATATGTTTGACATTCACATAGATCATTGCTCTACAATTCTATGAACAAAACATAGATTTCATTTATAAGAACAAAATAAGAGATCGAAAATTCCATATGGCATA
The DNA here is from genome assembly GCA_007115665.2 of Sequoiadendron giganteum. Classification (NCBI taxonomy): domain Eukaryota; kingdom Viridiplantae; phylum Streptophyta; class Pinopsida; order Cupressales; family Cupressaceae; genus Sequoiadendron; species Sequoiadendron giganteum. The sequence goes on from CM021110.1 coordinate 391,486,488, forward strand.
ATACATTCTACATGATTTCAAATGTTCTTCAAGAAATCTGAAATGTTCTTGAGTGCTTCAACTAATCTGAATTTTTTGGGCTAAGAGAGATTAAAGAGAAATTGCAGCTCAAAAGGACTGACAGAAAAAATTCCTGGGTCTTTATCTTAGGTGTGGATGTTGGTTTTCTTGGAGCAAGTGGGCATGACAGGATTTGAGGTATACAGTGCTCCTCACCCTTGGGCGTGTGGCATTCTTCATTACCTCCCACATTACAATTATCATCGGCATTGCCAAAACTAGTACTATCCAATTCAACCTGGTTACAGTCTTTGTAGTCCTTTCTTGAATCTTTTGTACATGATAAAAATCTGGGCTTGCAAGCAGGACGAGCTGTAACAATTGGCTTCAACCCATGAAAGACCCCATCTTCCTGTGCTGCTTTCCTTTTCTTGCTTGGTGGTGTTGCAGAGATTCGATCTGTAGACATGTCCACTATATTCTGCAGCTGAAAACAGATGCTTAACAGATTTTGGCTTCCATATTAATTCACAAGACTACTAATATAATGTGGCGTAGAGAGTGCATGGGATAAGAACGTGAGCCGTAAGGGAAAGGGATGTAGAAGAGACAAAAATATATCTCGTGTCGGATTCCCCATGCGTAAGTTCAGTGACTAACTTATAGACCACGTAAGTTTGCATGTGACGATGACGTGATATATGACATATTTTCCAAAGGTTGGTTTCTTATGTGTTTAAAAAAAAAAAAAATTCACATTCTTTCTTACTTAAGGGAGAGGTCCTAGTTGCGGTACATGTTGCAATAACCGTTCATTCTTTTTTTACTTAGGGGAAACGTACCAGTAGCCACTAGGGCTAACTTTGCGCATTCGTACAGAGTGCAAATTAGGTCCAATTTTTAAATTTTTTTTTTGGTCCTCTTCGTAAGCCAGTTAGGACCTTAAAAATAAAATTTTGGCTTGTGGGTATTTAAAATACCTTTTGTAGAACCCGTGAAACGAAAAGTGCTAAAAAGGTGTTTTTAAACCTCCGCCCGCTACATTTTCATGACTTCGTCTATACCCATTCATTCTAAATCCAATAATTATTTATAAAAAAACCAATTTACAATTATCAATTAACCTATTTAAAATTACGTTTGTATGTGGGCCCCGGTCCAAATATCACGTGGGTCCGCTAGGAGGTGGTCACTTTAATCTCAACCTCACCACATTACATTGTTAACCACGTGCCCCATATGCTTCATCAAGCCACGTGTATGACTCTACCTCACCACATTACATTCTTAACCATGTGCCCCATTCACCTTCATCAACCCACGAGAAACTTCTAACCTAGCCCCCAGTTGCTGGGCACCTTTAAGCCCTAAACTCATCTTCTCCCACAGTTTTTTTACTGCCGTCTCCTATCTCCCGCCGTCGATGCAAGCTCCTGAGGCCATGGCGACTTCGTCCGACACCCGAATGTTGTAGGGAACGTCTCCACCTCTCTTCACCTGCAAGTTTGTTTGTAGAACAGTGGGTTTTCGTTGGCGTCGATGGTGTTTGAGTGAATTTCTCTGTATGGTGCTGTGATAACTAACTGTAATCATTTCGTTTTACATGTGACTGTTACAAAATTGATCCCTCGTCTATTACTTTGTCAATGCCATGGAGGATTTGGCTGGGTTTGACTATAATCATTTCTTTTTACATATGATTGGTACAACTTTGATCCCTCGTGAATTATTCTGTCAATGCAATCGAGGGTTTGGTTGGGTTTGACTGTAATCATTTCTTTTTACATGTGACTGGTACAAATTTGATCGACAGTTTCCCTACTATGATTTTATTTGACATTATTTTATGAAATTTTGACATTGACGAAATTTTGACCAAGTATAATAATAAAATTACATGGGTTTCCAGTTTTAACCCCAAATTATTGAGGGGTTTCAGCGTACGGGTTATTGGGTTTACAATTTTTTTTAATTCTCTTCGAATCCCTTCATCAACCCACCAGAAACTTCTAACCTGACCTCCAGTTGCCCTAAACTCATCATCTCCCATGGTTTTTCATTGTCGTCTCATCTCTCCCGCCATCGACGCGAGCTCATGCGGACATGGCGACTTCATCCGACAACCAAACGCTGTAGGTAACGTCTCCACCTCTCTTCACCTGCAAGTTTGTTTGTAGAACAGTGGGTTTTTGTTGGCGTTGACGATGTTTGAGTGAATTTCTCTGTATGGTGCTGTGATAACTAAATGTAATCATTTTGTTTTACATGTGACTATTACAAAATTGACCTACAAAAATTATTTTGTCACTACCATCGAGGGTTTGCCTGGGTTTGACTGTAATCATTTTGTTTTACATGTGACTGGTAAAAAATTGACCCCTCGTGAATTATTATGTCAATGCCATCGAGGGTTTGGCTGGGTTTGACTGTAATCATTTCTTTTTACATGTGACTGGTACAACTTTAATCCCTCATGAATTATTCTGTCTATGCAATCGAGGGTTTGCCTACTATTATTTTATTTTACATTATTTTATGAAATAATCACATGTAATGTGATTCAAACAGAACATTGACAGAATTTTGACCAAGTATAATAATGAAATTTTATGGGTTTCCAGTTTTAACCCCAAATTATTGAGGGGTTTCAGCATACGGGTTAATGGGTTTACAGATTTTTTTTATTCTCTTCGAATCCCTGCATAATCATGATGACACTTGATTGTACATATGTATTTGCAGATAATAATATATTCATATCAGATTGTATGCATGTAAATATATACATACAATCTGATAAGAATATATCATTGTCTGCAAATAGTGATCATTGTATTTGCAGACACTGATATGTTCTTTTCAGATTGTATGTATATATTTGTAGACAATGATATATTCTTATCAAATTGTATGTATATATTTGTAGGCAATGATATATATTCTTATCAGATTGTATGTATATACATATATGTATATATATAATCTGATAATAATATATCATTGTCTGCAAATTGAAATAATTCTATTTGCAGACAATGATATATTCTTATCAGTTTGTATATAATTGTCAATCACTAGTTCTTTCTTAATGATTATTGTTTTACTAGCACTATAGCTTATACCATCAATTTGAACAATCTAACCACATTGTGTGGTATCACTAAGTACACTATGTTTCAGTGTTTGTCGATAAAAATATCAGATTGTATGTATATATTTATAGACAATGATATGTTCTTATTAGATTGTATGTATGTATATTCATATATACATACAATCTATTAAGAATATATCATTTTTTGCAAATTTTACTCTGACAAGAAATCTGCAGGAGATGATGAGTTTAGGGCTTAAAGATGCCCAGCAAGCCACGGTAAGGTTTGATGAAGGCAAATGGGGCACGTGGTTAACAATGTAATGTGGTGAGTTTGAGATTAAAGTGACCACCTCCTAGTAGACAATGATATATTCTTTACAGAAAATGAAATGTTCTTATCACATTGTATATATGTACTTGCAGACAATGATATATTCTTATCAGATTGTATGCATGTATATATATACATACAATCTGATAAGAATATATCATTGTTCGCAAATAGTGATCATTGTATTTGCAAACACTAATATGTTCTTATCAGATTTTATGTATATATATTGTAGACAATGATATCGTAGCAATTGGGGGTTAGGTTAGAAGTTTCTCATGGGTTGATGAAGGCGAATGGGGCACGTGGTTAACAATGTAATGTGGTGAGGTAGAGTCATACGCGTGGCTTGATGAAGCATATGGGGCATGTGGTTAACAATGTAATGTGGTGAGGTTGAAATTAAAGTGACCACCTCCTAGCAGACCCACATGATATTTGGACCGGGCCCACATACAAACATGATTTTAAATAGGTTAATTGATAATTGTAAATTGGCTTTTTTTTAAACTATTACACACCATTGAAATTAGATAGGAGTGGCCACTGCAGTATGAATAGACCGATTATTTGGTAGGAAAATTGAGATTTGAAATTCAATCACCACAATTCAATGCATTCAATATGCACAGTCAAATGATTTTATAAGAGGGAATTTCCAGTGTCATTTTTAGTATGAATTCTCCTATGCTTTCACTACATATCCTCTACAAAATTCAGTTCGGTACATATAATGAAAACTAAAAATGTATTATAATAGACTGAATTTATGCAAGCCACCTATTTTATCAAGCACACTCCAATGTTTTCATAAGAGGGAATTTCCACGGTCATTCCCTCAATATCATCTGCAAAATTTAGAGCTTACTAACACTACCTATGCACATTCCTCTTAAAAGGCAGCTTATTCATGTTCGTACACCTAGAATAACTAAATACATGTTTTTATTTATCAGCGTACTGTATTTACATTAATTTTGTATGTTTCATTATTCAATATACTGTTTTATATTTATGTACTGATTGTTTGCAGTATTTTGAGGCATACAAATTATTCAGTTTTCAGTCAATTGTTCAAATGAGCATTATCCATTATGTAATTTATTTTCTTCCACTTGCTATATGTGTTTCAATAGTCACATTACATATATGTATATACATATACATGTACATGTACATGCATACACATATACATATACATATACATGTACATGCATGATGCATATGTAGTTGTACATACATATACATGTATATGTATGTACTACTACATATGCATCATGCATGTACATGTATATGTATATGCATGTACATATACATATACATGTACATGTATATGTATATACAAATTTATATACACTGTTATTTTCAGCTTCATACATTGGATCAGAACATTGTGGATTTTAATGCTCCAATCAAAACTCTTATTGTTGTGCATGCAATATTGTAAGGATGCTTGGATGTGGGAATGTTACAAGTACTGAGTACTACCCCCGTTTATTACAATTGTTTTGCAGGCAAGTGAGAGTGTGAAGAGGTGAACCAAGTATGTTGATTATCAACATACCATGGAAGCTATGTTTGTTAACACAATAACATCTATAGGGACATTTTTCTCTTAATGCTTGATGATATGTTTATATTTTATGTTGTATTGTTTTATACATATTTTGTTCTTACAAATGCTTATTTGATTCGAGGAATATATTTAACTACATTGGTCTCTTAATGGCAGGCATGCGAGGATTTGTCCGCAATCAACAAAAGGTATTAAGCATTAATGATAGGTAAAGTCTTTGACTTTACTTTGGCAATGACCTAGTAATACATAAAACTATGTGATTTTATATATATGGTTGAAAGTTAGATGAACAAACTACTAGGGTAATTATAATATGAAGTAAGAATATAATATTAGTATTATGTTTTATTGCAAAGTTATTGTTTTTGAATGAAATGAAAATAACAATATTATTATGGAAACTTTAGGGTCATGTGTAACTGGATTTGTTTGAAATAATATGAAATCTATAGTGCTAGTGAAACACTAATCATTAAGAAAGAACTAGTGATCAACAACTATATACAAATTGATAAGAATATATCATTGTCTGCAAATAGAATTATCTCAATTTGCAGACAATGATATATTATTATCAGATTGTATATATATATCTATACATACAATCTGATTAGAATATATCATTGTCTACAAATATATACATAAAATCTGATAAGAGCATATCAGTGTCTACAAATACAATGATCACTATTTGCAAACAATGATATATTCTTATCAGATTGTATATATTTATATATAGGCATACAATCTAATAAGAATATATCATTGTCTGCAAGTACATATAGACAATCTGATAAGAACATTTCATTGTCTATAAAGAATATATCATTGTCTACTACGAGGTGGTCACTTTAATCTCAACCTCACCACATTACATTTTTAACCACGTGCCCCATTTGCCTTCATCAAACCTTACCACAGCTTGTTGGGCATCTTTAAGCCCTAAACTCATCATCTCCTATGGATTTCTTGTCAGATTACATTTTGCAGACAATGATATATTCTTAACAGATTGTATGTGTATATGAATATACATACATACAATCTAATGTTTTTATTGACAAACATTGAAATATAGTGTACTTAATGATACCATAGAAAATACAAGGCTGAAACCCTCATAAAACATATAAGAGACCTAACTATGAGGTTCGAATAAATATCAACATCAGCATTAGGACATTTTATAATCATATCATAGTTATATTTTTTATCAAATTGCAAGAATTCATTGGGTGGTGTGACAGAAAAACATGGCTGAAAAATACTTGAAACATATCAAAATATTACTGGGTGCTTGTATTAAACATCTTCTCACCTTAAACATATGTGAGTTTCCAAACATAATAACAACAATATTATCACATCTTATAATCATATCACAGTTATAACTTGAAGCAGATATTTTGATCTCATATGCAAAGTAGATCAATAGAATATACTGCTACATCAATCAAAAAACAAAACTCAATACCAACATATTTAGTTTTCCATATTGCTAGGAAAAGAAGGTGGTGTGAGATATCCGCCAGTAGCTGAGTCTGTTCCACTTGTAGGAAGTGACACTTGGTTAATTGAGGTTTGAAGGCATGTTGCTATTTGAGCAAGCAATGTCTGGCTTGCATCTATAGTCAGTCGGATTTGTTGTGAGCCACTCCCAACTTGCATATTGTTGATAGTTGTAAAGGCTGGTGCCAATATGTTCATCATATCGAGCAGTATAGGGTGTTGGGGGGTATAGGATTCCCTGGTGTAGACTTACGCTTTATTCTCTCTGCTTGTTGTGCTTTCTTTTCAGTTGCCTTTCGTAGATGTTCAGCCTTGGCCCGCTCTTTCCTTATTGCTTTCTCCCACATTCTAATCATCTTCTCCTCATCTTCTATCGCTTTCCTTGCTTGCTTCTCAGCCCTCATTGCTTCTGCTTCACATTCTGCCTTTCTCTTCAACATCTACTCCTTCTTACGTTGCTACAGCTCTGCTTGCCTTTTCTTCTTTGACTCTTGTTGAGTATACATTTCGATGAAGGCATCAATTGTTAGTACTTGGGATTACCTACTAAAGCAAAGCACTCCAGAACGACCTCCTCGTGATGTTCCTTGCACCTTCTGCACAAGAATTTTCAAGAAATTTTTATTTTGTCTGCTTGATTGTTGTCCATCATGTGGGGTGCATGGCACAAACTCAGCTTCTTCATCACTATATGCATTGTCATCTTCACTTCGACCATCACTATGCTCTTCCCAATTCCTTGCAGTAGTGAAGTAATGCATCACTTCAATCGGATCAATGTGTGGTGGGGAAGGCATAGAAACGCTGACTTCTTCCTCAATCGAATTTAATTGCCATCCAAGGTTTGTGGCTGCTTCATGCATCCAATCCGGTTGGCTGACTTGAGTTGGCAAACTCAGACCAGTTGATGTAGTCTTTGTATCTTCATTGCAGGGTGCAATAGGAGGTTGGATTTCTGCTTGGAAATCTACAACAACTGGCTAAATTTCTGGTTGAATGTGTGTTGTAGTTTCAGTGCCCTCATTGTGGTCTGATGTAGTTTCTATATCTTCATTGCAATGTGCAAAAAGAGGTTGGACTTCTGCTTGGAAATCTGTAACAACTAGCTGAATTTCTGGTTGAATGTGTGTTGTAGTTTTAGTGTCCTGATTGCATTGCTGCACAAAACCATCAATCTATTCCTGGTTGTAACCAAGTAGACGCAGGCATGTCTCTTCTGTAATAGCATCCTCTTCATCTTCCACCATGCAAGCATCACCTTTTGTTCTAGGACTTGGTACATCGTCTTCAACAATATAGCCTTGACTTGGCCCCATGTCCTTGTCAAGGGCTGACTGATCAAGTGGCCAAATACCTGTTCTACGAAACCCACTAATAATGTTGGATGGTGTCAAAGCTTTTTTGAAAGCTTGGCTTGCTAGAGTTGCCAACTCTTCATGCCCAATATCGATATGTGGATTGTTAGCTTGCCAGATGGTTCGCACCTCTCTGAAATATGCCTTGAATGGAGCAAAAATGCTAACATCCAATGGCTGTAGCTTGTGACTGGTATGAGCAGGAAGTGTTAACAGGTCTATTCCTAATTTTCTTTCTTCTTCAATGGTTTTGAAAGCCACGTGGCTGCCATGGCTGTCAAAAATCAGAAGGGCCCTATTTGTTGGTGAAACGCCACTGGGGATATTACCTACAAAATGGTCTAACCATTTGACAAATAGTTCCTTTGTCATCCAAGCATGTTCTTGGATTGCCATCAATGCACCTATCTCACAATTTACTATATAATTTTGCATGTGCCTTTTTGATTTAAATAGGTAGAACCCAGGAATACTTAACCCAGCTGCATTTACACAAGCCAACACTATGATCTACTCTTTGCTCTTTGAAACCAAATGTGGTACACTCTTTACACCCAATTTTGCAATAACTCTCATTCCACAGTTCCTACTAGCTTGAATACCCGTCTCATCGCAGTTCCAAATTCAGCTTACTCCATAGTGGTTAAGGTTAATCATATCTTCAAGGTTGTCATAGAAAGCTTGCACGACTGAAAGATGAACCATAATTGCTCTATCATTGTCCACTCCTTCAACAGTTCTTATTGTCAAATCTGGGTGCCTTCTTTGAAATCCTGCCCACCATGACCTCCAAGGGACACCATTTGTGAATGGATTGGGCTGAGTTGTAGTGGTTTGGGCAACTGTGGATTGTAAATGATTGACCTATAGTCCGTGGCCCAAATCTGCCATGTACTTGCAACACTGGACAATTTCACCCTCCTCCTCGTTAGATAATATGGTATGTGGACCCCTCTTCTTGGTGGTGGTAACTCCCAACAACCATGCCCTCAAACTGCTAGGTGGCATACCCCACTTGATTGCCACTGCCCTGAGTGACATGTGTTCTTTGACACTTTTGATTGCTCCTTCTATATCAGCATATGTCCATTTCCTAATGGGTACAGGTGAGGGCAGTTGTACATCGGGCTAAGCATCTGGCTAAACATCTAGCTCAATAGGTGGTTCGGCTTCTGTTGTGTTGGTGGCTTCATCTGCAGAGTCAGGAACATCTTCTTCTGCAGGAATTGCATGCACTTCCTCTACAGGCTCTTCATCAACAAAGTGGACCCCACGAGTGACTCTAATGGCGTGTGGTCCTCTTCCTACAACCCTTTTAGAGAGTCTTCTAGCAGGTGCCATTATATTCCACTTAACCTGCATAAATAGTAAAAGTTGCATAACTTGGTAGTGCAACAAAGAATATTAATTCACGAAGGATCAAATTTGTACCAGTCACATGTAAAAAGAAATGATTACAGTTAAACCTAGCCAAACCCTCGATGGTATTGACAGAATAATTCAAGAGGGATCAATTTTGTACCAGTCACATGTAAAAAGAAATGATTACAGTCAAACCCAACCAAACCCTCGATGGCATTGACTGAATAATTCATGAGGGATCAATTTTGTACCAGTCAGATGTAAAACAAAATGATTACAGTCAAACCCAAGAAAACCCTCGATGCAATGACTGTATACATATGTATTTGTCTGCAAATTGTAATGACAGTCAATTTTGTAGGATCAATTTTGTAACAGTCACATGTAAAACGAAATGATTACAATCAATTATCACATCACCATACAGAGAAATTCACTCAAACACCGTCGACACCAACGAAAACCCACTGTTCTACAAACAAACTTGTAGGTGAAGAGAGGTGGAGACATTACCTGCAACGTTTGGGTGTTAGACGAAGTTTGCATGGCTGTACGAGAGACGACAATGAAAAACCGTGGGAGATGATGAGTTTATGGCTTAAAGCTGCCCAGCAACTGGGGGTTAGGTTAGAAGTTTCTGGTGGGTTGATGAAGGGATTCGAAGAGAATCAAAAAAATCGGTAAACCCATTAACCCGTATGCTAAAACCCCTCAATAATTTGGGGTTAAAACTGGAAACCCATAAAATTTCATTATTATACTTGGTCAAAATTCCATCAATGTTTTGTTTGAATGACATTACATTGTTAAGAACATATCATTGTCTGTAAATATATACATACAATCTAATGTTTTTATTGACAAACACTAAAACATAGTGTACTTAGTGATACCACACAATGATATGTTCTTATTAGATTATATGTATGTATATTCATATAAGCTATATGTGGCCCATTTTCCTTCATCAAACCTTACCACAGCTTGTTGGGCATCTTTAAGCCCTAAACTCATCATCTCCTATGGATTTCTTGTCAGATTATAATTTGCAGACAATGATATATTCTTAACAGATTGTATGTATATATGAATATACATACATACAATCTGATAAGAACATATCATTGTCTGTAAATATATACATACAATCTGATATTTTTATTGACAAACACTGAAACATAGTGTACTTAGTGATACCACATAATGTGGTTAGATTGTGCAAATTGATGGTATAAGCTATAGTGCTAGTAAAACATTAATCATTAAGAAAGAACTAGTGATCAACAATTATATACAAACTAATAAGAAGATATCATTGTCTGCAAATAGAATTATTTCAATTTGCAGACAATGATATATTATTATCAGATTGTATATATATATATATGTATATACATACAATCTGATAAGAATATATCATTGTCTACAAATACATACATACAATCTAAAAAGAACATATCAGTGTCTGCAAATACAATGATCACTATTTGCAGACAATGATATATTCTTATCAGATTGTATGTATATATTTACATGCATACAATCTAATAAGAATATATAATTGTCTGCAAATACATATGTACAATCAAGTGTCATCATGATAATGCAGGGATTCAAAGAGAATAAAAAAAATCTGTAAACCCATTAACCCGTATGCTGAAACCCCTCAATAATTTGGGGTTAAAACTGGAAACCCATAAAATTTCATTATTATACTTGGTCAAAATTTCATCAATGTTCTATTTGAATCACAATACATGTGATTATTTCATAAAACAATGCCAAATAAAATCATAGCAGGGAAACCCTCGATTGCATAGACAGATTAATGAATGAGGGATCAAATTTGTAACAGTCACATGTATGTAATCTGATAAGAATATAATTGTGATATGATTCCAAAATGGATAATGCTACTATTCTTATCTTGATTTATGATGAATGCAGGTGAAAAAAATGTAACTATAATATGATTAAATAATGGAAACTGCTAAGTTGAACAACTGACTAAAAACATATTAATTTGTATACCTAAAAAGAATGTAAACTTTAAGTACGTAAATATAAATGTAAAATAGTATGCCTGAAAATAAAGTAAACAATGAGTACATAAATATAAAATAGTATTTTGAATAATGAGAACAGATAAAATAAATGTAAAACAACTAACTAATAATATAAAACATGAAACAGTATTTTGAATAATGAGAACAGATAAAATAAATGTAAAACAACTAACTGATAATATAAAACATGGAACAATATTTTGAATAATGAGAACATATAAAATAAATGTAAGGAAGCTAACTAATAATATAGTGGGTTTACCGGCTTGAATAAGCTCCCCCTTTAAAGACGAATGTGCAGAAATTGCCTTAGGAAGCTCTGAATTTTGCAGAGGATAAATTGCCTTAGGAAACTCTGATTTTTGCAAAGGGTATTCGGTGAAAGCAGAGGATAATTTGTAATTGTAATGAACCTAGAAATTCCCTCTTATAAAGTCATTCAAATTGGATGCATTCAATTATAGTGGTTGAATTTGGAATTCGAATGCATTGAATTGTGGTGGTTGAGTTTCAAATTTGAATATTTTGTGGGAAACAATCTGTCATTTCATTTTACAGTGGCCATTTATGCCTGAGTTCTGTCGTGGCCTTTAGGAATTCAATTTTATATTTGGTTTAATAGATAAAATAGGTGGCTTGCATAAATTCAGTCATTTGTATGAATTATAATATGTTTTTTGGTTTATTAGGGAGCCTTACACCATTAACTGTGTGTGCAGGTACCACAAGTTGATGGCGATAAAACATGAAGATGTGATAGGAAATGTGGGTGAATGTGCAATTGATAGATCATAAAGTTGATCAATGTTTGTTATTATGTCAAAATGTGCACCATTAATTGTTCATAATGGTTTATATAATGTGAAATTGTTCACCATTAACTGTTCAAATATACATTTATATATTATGTAGTTGAACCTTTGAGCCACTTGCATAGAGTGGTAATTGTAAACATCAATGTACTTAAAATAAATGCAAAAATTATTTTATTGTCTGCAACTTGACTTTATTCAAAACATATATGTACCAATAGATGTTTAGATTTTATTTTTTTTATTGGTTAGTTACACATTTAGTAGTGAACATATATTGGTGTCATGTGTCATCTTTTTTTGGCATAAATAAAATAATGTAATGACTAAAATATAAACGGTTATTGGGGGCTTAGGTGAGCATGGAGTGAATGGGTATTGGATCATGGGTGGCAATTGGGGGTTTTCCTGTGCTGCTTTCCTTTTCTTGCTTGGTGGTGTTGCAGAGATTCAATCTGTAGACATGTCCACTATATTCAGCAGCTGAAAACAGATGCTTAATAGATTTTGGCTTCCATATTAATTCATAAGACTACTAATATAATGTGGCATAGAGAGTGCATGGGATAAGAACATGAGCTGTAAGGGAAAGGGATGTAGAAGAGACAAAAATATATCTCGTGTCAGATTCCCCATGCATAAGTTCACTGACTAACTTATAGATCACGTAAGTTTGCGTGTGGCGATGACACGATAAATGACATATTTTCCAAAGGTTGGTTTCTTATTTGTTTAAAAAAAAAAAAATCACATTCTTTCTTACTTAAGGGAGAGGTCCTAGTTGCAATGCATGTTGCAATAACTATTCATTCTTTTTTCACTTAATCCTTCAATTACTATCTTTTAAAAAAACAAATACATGATAATTCAAAACCCATTAAAATATTTTACATGTATCAATAATCATTCATTTGTATATCCAGTAGTTAAAATTTGAATATTTAATTGGAAGAGTTGTGCAACTTTATTGATACTCATAGCGCACAATTACTAGAGCATTTGTACATAGGTATTGGTAAAAGTATTCATTCGAGGAATATGTATTGGATCAGTTGTGCAATTTTTTTTGTGGTTTTAGTGCACGACTATTCGAGTGTCTTCAAATAGGTATCATGCATCACCTCTAAATGAACACTTTTTAACCTTTGTGGACATAAAAAATCCTTCCACATTCGTCATAACTATCCAAAAACTGAAACAATAGCTTTAAGATCTTCACTCACATACAAAGAAACCAAATAAAAATAATCAAAATTTGATGTATGATTTAAGAGCTTAAAGCGTGCAAACATAGGTTGGGAATCTATTGGAACCTCTCCCCTTAAAACATTTAAAACTAACATAATAAGTGGTTGTAGATATAGAGCACAAGGAGTATGTGCTAGTAGATTTTAATCTTCTTTAATAAGAATAGTTCTTTTTAAAGGCTCTAGGAAAATTAATCACCAACAATTCACCGAAGGAAAATTCACCATCACCAATTCACCGACAGAAAATTCACTGGCAAGTAAAATTCTCCATGGCAGAAAATTAACAGCATTAATATTTTTTAAAATATATTTCAAAAACTTTTTGTAGACACCGAAAATTGGTCAAGGCATGCGAACACCAGTTTCGACATAATTTTCTAATGTCCATGGTCATGATTAAATAATGTTAATTATTTAATTACCCTTTTTAACACATATTTTCTCTATTAATTAAATATCCCTTTTAATTAATTCACTAATTCATTAATTCATTTATTCAACTTAATTATTTAAATAAATCATAATTATTTAATTATGTCACTAACTAATTAATTCTTCCTTCTTAATTAAACAATTTATTATTTAATTACCCCTTTGTCATATTTCAACTATAATTAAATATTTATTATTTAATTATTCATTTAGCCCCCTTTATCTATATTAAAATATTTATTATTTAATTTATTCAATTCCACCTTTCCAACAGTCAAATTAAATAAATTATCTTTATTTATTTAATTAAATCTCTCACTTTCGAATGTTGAATTAAATTAACATTTAATCCATATTTAATTATTTATGTAACATTCTTCTATCAATCAGTTGACTAATCATTCACTCACCTTCTGAATCAAGATCTATTTTTAGTTCTCTAGTTATCTTCGGGTTCAACATCTGACTGTCTCTGTGAGAGGACTCTTTGTCACAACTAGTCAATTAACTAGTTCTAACTCATATGCATGATGTGTTTATTAATTAAATATATTTATTTAATTAATTAACTCATGTTTGCATTCAAATGCATTATTCTTCGAGTTCTAACTTTGTCTTTGGCATTCAAAGTCCATTTCTTCTATTTTTGAAGACTCTTAACTGAAGATTAAGATTGAGAACTCTTGTTCTTTCTATTTTTGAATAGTCTTGACACAAGATTAAGTTATCGTTTTAACTTAATATTTAACCTATAGTCTTTTCTGACTCATGTTCTAACTGACATAGAACTCACATCACATTGCATTCATGAATCTCATCTGTCGATCTCTCTTTCAATCTGAGCCGATCATTCGAAAAACCAAAATCTATAAAATGGCCCATCATTATCATTATTCCTCCTCTTGAAATCATACACTTTTGAGAAGAAACTTATCTTCGATATTTTTCTTAGATACTCGATGAATTTATGCTTGCATCAATATTGAAAATCTAAGGGCAAGAATACTGAAACAACAAAATGGAGAAGGACAATCAAGATAATTCAAAGGAGTGAATGCATATTTGGTGAGATATTTTCAATTAATTTGTTTAGTTTATTCATGTTTACTTATTCATTCTTCCATTCACCTTGATATGCTTGCTAGTCAAGTTGAATACCAATTCCTCTGCATGGGTCAATACCAACAAGCCATAGACTTCAAAAGACAATTTATTCAATCTAAATCCCAATCAACCTCAACCCATGGTCAACTACTTACATATCCCTCTTATCAACAACCAATAAACTCTAACCTTGATCCATCTATCCTCATTATCATGAGTCTCTTAACACAATCCATGCCATTAATCCACAACAAACATCCATTAATCACCCTTACCTTAACCTAGAGAAGGAAAACCAACCTCCCACTAGTCTATTCCAAGCCTCCACATCCTATCCTAGACCATCATCCCTCAACCCATTCTAAGCCTCCACATCCCATCCTAGTCCATCATCCACTAATCCATTTTTACTCACTCCATCCCAACCTACATTTATTCATGAAAATGCATTTAGTCATGGTCTCCAAAGTCAACTCCCATCTACTAAACTTGAGGATACGTGTCAAATGGAAAATCCAAAGCATGACATCATAGCTTCACCTTCATGTCAAGATCAAAGTAGTCCATCCCATGACCCTATCTTTAAGTCTATCCAAGAAGGCCTTCTAGATAATCAAGGAATCCAAAATACACCTATCCTCGATCTAGATTCCTTTCCCAACCATATCATTCAAGACAAACCCATATTTGATCAAGACACTACCATTGATCAAGAAATCCAAAATGATCCACTTATCGACCTTTATGCCATTCATGATCAAACATTTCTTGTTGATCCTACCAAAATTTTGAACACCTCCATTTCCCAAAATGAGACACTTGCCTCCTTTGGAAACATAGATGATCTTCCTCTAGAATGAGAGTCTTCTACGATAGACATATTTTCAAATGATCAATCTATAGCTAAATTCACTGGACTCCATGATAATGACCATAAGGATAGTTTCTACATTGACATGGAAGCATCGATATCTTTTGAAGAACAGTCAGAATCTAATGTTTCATAAAATCAAACCAAAGATTTTAATCATAAATGTATCCAACATGTTAACAAAGCTACAACATCTTATCAGATAGGATCATCTATATTTTTTAGAGGAGGATTTCTTGCAGAAGAGAAGATTCCAAGTAACAATGTCTACATACACAATGATGGGCTAACATCTTGTTTTCAAAACAAAAAATACCCCATTGCAAATAGAATCTATCAGAACATGTAGTATCAAGGAAAAAGACTAGGCCTACATGAGCAAGGCATTTGAGAATGAGTACAACTTCAAGAAAATCATAGACATCAGGGTCTTGGTTATTCACCAGTTAGAGAATCTAATGATGTTAGTGGTACCTCCTCGATATTGGGGGAAACTTTATCTGATATAAACATCAAAATGGGGGCCATGAGTGGTTCTTACCATAAGATTGCTGCCAACACTCCTTCCATCCATACCATAAACTATCATTCCAACATGAATAAACCTTGCATTTGGAACCAAAAAAAATAAAAAAATAATTACAAATCCAAAGTTCAAAATCAAATGTCAAAGACCATCAGAGCAATCATAAATTTGAGTGGACAAATGAAGTTAAAATGGATCCCAAAGAAAAATGGATCAAGCAAAGAAAATATTTCAAATCCAAAAGTCAATCAAAATGTGGAGCCACAAGAAAAGAGGACTCCCACATATAATAAATGTCCACCTCCTTCAAAATGGTCATCGAGAAAGGCATATAAAAGTGTTGGTTCCAAATGCTATCCCAATCAAAATTCCAAACTGCACCATCCAACATCCCAATTTTGGAAAATAAAAAGTGATTCATCTAAACTTCTGAACAGTCTCCCCACATCCACCATCATCTGTCATAATCCAACATCTCATCTAAAGTCCAAAAATCCCATGTCACAAATCCATCGCATCTTGGCAACAACTCTTTATTGTAAGGACTCTAATGGCACTCTATCGTGATGTGTGTATTTTGATAAGGCCAACTCTAGTATCAACAAGGGTCACAATGACATCGATTAGTTATATGCAAGTGTTATGATCCTAACAAGAAAAATACTTCATAAAGGTCATTATTGGCATATCATGGCACCAGTATTTACATCAGCACCATCAATGGATTCAACACAGTCAGTGATCATCTAAAGTATTCAAGCAATCCAAAAAATATAAAAAAAATTGAAATAATAGAAAAATTGTTACCCTGACGAAAACCTAGCAAATAGGCATCTTGTTGACACCACAAAAATTGGAAAATAGTAAAGAGAATTTTTTTTTCTAATAGTGAAAACCATTCTTATGGTGGTTTGGATAAGTACCATGATGAATACCTGGTAAACAGGTGTCATGTGTAAGAGCAATTATCTATGTGGATCTTTACACTCAAGGGAAAGTTGTCTCATCTCCTGTACCCTTCGAATGACATTTTTTATGGCATTTCCATCTATCCATTTAAGCCCTATCATTTCCCTCCATTTCCCCACCTATTTTGATCTATATAAGAACTAGGGTACAAACATAAATCATGCTTTGGGAAAATTTTTGACATGACTATCCTTTGGTCATACACTATCCATGAGACATCATGTCATTACCTTCATAGCTTCATTATCCCTATGCAACATTGTCCTTGGAGACCAAATGATAATTCTCCTAGCCATAATCTTCGTGTCTCCTATCTTTTACCAACACCACCCATCATCTTTTTATACATATCACCTATCTTGGTTTCCCTTGTCAACCATCTAAGGATTTTAATCCAAAATCCTTCCATCATCCCATCTAGTCCCATCCAAGTCATTCCAAATGCAACAAGCCCAATCCATACAATCTTGCTAGGAATTTTAACACATCATCCAAAAAATTCCTTGGCTTTGTTTCTTGCCTTGCTACAAACCTTGATCCTTAAGTCACATTATTATCATCCTCACGTTGTTTCAAGATGTGTCCTTCTCATGTCAAACAACGTCGTCACCATCATCACTTGGCAATTGGTTTTCAACTTGACTAGGAGAAAGATCATGGTTGTTCTTAGATTCTTGTGTGTAGGAATCATTTACATGCATTTGTCATGATCATTAGAAAATGTCCTGAAAAAAAAAAATCCAAAAACATCAAAAAACTTCAAAAAGACAAAAAAATCAAAACATGTTAGAAAATCCCCAAAACAGAGTCAAATCAGTCATGTTAAATCATTCGTGGACATAACTGAACCACGTAGCCTTTGTGACTAGGACGTAGGCAAGGCCATCAATCGATGTGCCCCTGAGGCATTAGGTTTGTCTATCTAGGTTTGTCATGTATCACACACATTAAATCATGACTCTT